>JANHGL010017206.1:16067-32192 GCA_024611195.1 Ceyx melanurus
GAATGATTTGGCTGGAAGAGACCTTCAAGATCATCAAGTCCAGCCATTAACCCTACACTACCAGTGTCCCTAAACCAGTCCCCCAGCACCACATCTACGCGACTTTTAAACACCTCCAGGGAAGGGGACTCCACCACCTCCCTGGGCAGCCCATTCCAGTGCCAATTGGAATGTCATGAACAGCTTTCAAGGTCCAAGCCTGCATTTTTTAACTCAAAAGTAGTTTAAGTAAGCATTACTAAGATCTCTTATTAATGAATGTCAGTGAAAAGGCTAAATCACCACTTTGAGGTCTGCTCCTTAGTGATGTGCAACAAACAAACATACCGTGCCACACAGGAGTCACTAAGGAATGTGCCACAGGTTCTTTTCCATGTCCAGTAACTCCAGGATATACCTCATTTTAATTAGGCTAGGTTAAAGTCACCTGTATCAGCACAAAACTCAGCAAAGGCTTAACATATCCCTGTGAAACAGGATAAAGGCTTTTAGTCCATGCTGAGCTGTGGAAAGCTGAGCCTCCACCACCTGAGGTAACAGATCAGAGGGATCTTGGGCAGCTCTGTCCTGCTAGCATTGTGCTGATGCTGATGTGCAACAACAAACTGCAAAGTCCTACAGAGGCTTCCTTTCTCTTCCACTTCATCAGGCTTTCCTGTCCTCCTAGTCAGCCAGATGGTGAAAAAGTGAGTAACTGTGACACTCATAAATTGCAGTCTCTACAATATGTGGTATCTACCATTCTAGAACTAGCTAGAGGAGCAGAAGCAAGGTAAAGAAGAAAGCCAACTTCTATGGCCTGAAAATCTTCTAAAAACAGACGTTATCTAAAATTATTTGCTGACGTTTCATCAGAATTCTTCAATTTTCCTCCCTTCTGACTTAATTTCTGTCCATTACACTAGATAGCCTCATAATTTCACAGGACTTTTAAACTCAAGTAACAAAGCCAAACTGGATGCAAAATAGGCACTATGTATTTCTCTGATACTCATTTATTCTTTTTGGGTAATTGAGCATTGAATTGTTTGTGCCAAATCAACACACTCTTTATTTTTCCCATGGAGTAAACCTAGGAACAAGGTAAACTTCCCTGTCAAGTTCTCTCAAAATGCCTCCAGCCCAGTATGCTGGGAAGGCATTTGGAATCTTGCAGCCATACTAGCTTGACTCAAATAATGGAGAGGCTCATTCTGGAGGTCATCTCTAGGCACATGTAAGAGAAGAGGGTTATCAGGAGTAGTCATCATGGATTTACCAAGGGGAAGTCATGCTTGACTAATCTAATAGCCCTCTATGATATTGTAACTGGATGGATAGATACAGGAAGACCAGTGGATGTAGTCTATCTTGACCTGAGCAAGGCTTTTTACACAGTCTCCCATAACATCCTTGTGGAGAAGCTCAGAAGTATGGGATGGAAGAGCAGATAGTAAGATGGATTAGTAACTGATTGGACAATAGAGTACAGAGAGTGGTGATCAATGGTGCTAAGTCCAGTTGGAGAGCTGTAACCAGTGGAGTCCCCCAGGGATCAGTGCTGGGTCCAGTCCTGTTCAATGTCTTTATCACTGACATTGATGACAGGACAGAGTGTCTGCTCAGCAAGTTTGCTGATGACACGAAACTGGGAAGATTGGTGGATACGCCTGAAAGTTGTGCAGCCATCCAGCGAGACTTGGACAGGTTGGAGAACTGGGCAGGGCAGAACCAAATGAGGTTCAACAAGGATAAGTGTAAAGTCCTGCATCTGGGGAAGAATAACAAATTACATCAGTACAGACTGGGAGGTGATCTGCTGGAAAGCAGCCTTGTGGAGAAGGACTTGGGAGTCCTGGTGGACAACAAGGTCTCCATGGAGCAGCAATGTGCCCTTGTGGCCAGGAAGATCAATGGTGTCCTGGGTTCATCAACCAGAGCGTGTCCAGCAGATCGAGTGAGGCTCTCCTCCCCCTCTACTCTGCACTGGTGAGACCTCACCTGGAGTATTGTGTCCAGTTCTGGGCTCCCCGGTTCAGGAGAGACAGGGATTTGCTCGAGAGAGTCCAATGGAGGGCTACAAGGATGATTAAGGGACTGGAACACATGTCTTATGAGGAAAAGCTGAGACACCTGGGGCTCTTTAGTCTGGAGAAGACTGAGAGGGGATCTGAAAAATGTTTATAACTATATGAGGGCTAAGTGTCAAGAGGAAAGGGATGGCCTCTTCTCACTTGTGCCCTGTGATAGGACAAGGGGGAATGGTTACAAGCTAGAGGTTCTGCCTTAACATGAGGAAGAAATTCTTTACAGTAAGGGTCACAAGAGCACTGGAACGGGCTTCCCAAAGGGGTTGTGGAGTCTCCTTCTCTGGAGATTTTTAAGACTCGCCTGGATGTGTTCCTCTGTGACCTGTGTTAGATTATATTTAGATGATATGATCCTGCCTGGCAGGGGGATTGAACTTGAAGATCTCCAAGGTCCCTTTCAACCCTTAGTACTCTGTGATTCTGTGACTCCCACTACATCTGCCAAGAAGGGCATCAGCTGCATTTTTTAAAGCAGACAAAGTCACACTGGACTGATGTCACAGAGAGATTTCACACTTAGAGCAGATATGAATTACTTGCAGGGAATGACAATTTTTACTCTTAAAGTAGACAGAATAAGAATGCAATGACAAAACAATGTGAGACCACAGGACTATAACATACAGCAAAGGACACTGGAATGATATGTGTCATGCCAAAAGTCTGTAACAATTTCCAGTGGCAAATCTCAAACATTTCCTAAAAGGAATACAAGTGTTTAGACTCATTTTACTGGTAAGAAACAAGCAACTCATCAAGTCCATGAAGGATCCAGAAAAACACACATCTCCTGGTCTGAAACTTTACACACTGTGATGTGTTAACTACACTATTATATTGTAGTATTATTAGCTATGCTAATAGTGAATACCTAACATGCTGTTGTTCAATGAGAATGTAACATGTAGGTTACTAATCTAGACTGGGACTGAACAGCAAAGAGAAAGACTCTGTGCATCAGAGAGAAGGACTATAAATTGTCTGTTTTGTTATTTGCAATTTAATTCTAGAACATGTGGCAAATGACACAGTGCACCTGGACTGCCAACCCCCCATTAATTCTTAAACCTTCATGTAAGGGCTATTACACAAATCCAGCTTCTCCTTAGAGTGAATAATTACAAGATCTTACCTGCAAAGGGAAGTCCAAGTCCTGTATTTCAAATACTTGTTGCTAACATGGAAGTAGGATTAGTTCTCTAAAAACAAATGAAAAAACCCACCCACACCTCAGCTGAAAAAAAACTAAACAAAATACTGTTATCAGTCTGAGGTATGCAATATTGCTCCTTACCTGCTGAAAATCTCCAGTAGAAAAGCTAAAAATAACTGTTGGAACCACCATGAAACACGCATTATAGAAAAGCACACCGTATTTTCCCAATTCCTGTGAAAAAAATGAAACCTGGTAGTTGGAATTACAAGTCATTTGGGAGCAAAATACTAAAGATAACTCTTGCAGTCCTTCTAATATTATTGTTAATGAGCAGACAAAACATAATACATTTCAATTTAAAATGCAAGCTGATTGTTAGATTGTTTAGTACTGAGATGAGATTCCACTTCAGCTGCTTTGTATGCTCAGCAGAACGCTCTCCTATACTTGAACAGATTCTATAGCATGCCAGCTATTCAGAAACTTCTCAAGTCACTACTCCAGAACTGCTTTGTGATAGACTCCACTGAAAGCCTCTGCCTGGACAAGGGATTATCTATTTCATCTACTGCAAATCAATCACAAAAGCACAGGGCAGGGTGCCTCCCTAGGGACAGCATAACAGGAAAATTAATGAAGTCTGGCACCTAGATGGAGCACCTGTGATCACTGTTAACTGATGTAACTGGAGTCACCTTGAGGGATGCCTTATACCCTGTGGGGTAACCTGCTGACAAAAAGTGGAAGATTATGGGAATGAAAAAACAGACTTCCCATCCTCCAGATTCAGTCTTGCTACTTAGCAGATCTCTCCAGTGTATCTCTTGCTTTAAAATTAAACACTGTCTTTTGCAGAAAACTGTGGGGTCACTAAGTACTGCTCATAAAGAAAAATACAGAGTCTTGATTCAATGTGGCTCCTGAAATTATTAAAATATATGTATTCCCACCGTACAGACTGAACCACAAAAGTCAGTGACAGAATCTCTATCCAGCATCTCTAACACTGCTGTTTGCTATGGCTTGGCATGGTTTCATGGCACTGTATTTGAAGAACAGCCTACTCAATGTTTACATCAAGTATAATGCATCAAGGTATCACCCACTTCTTTGGCATGCTTGGGTTTGGTGTAGACTTGCTTTGAGATGGCAAAAAAAATATATCTGTGGTTGTGCTTATTGACTCAAATTGAACAGGCCTCTGTTCCTGCCCACAAGTTTATTTTACTGAAACATCACTTAAAGTGTTTTTCTAGTCAAAAAGGCATCTTCCTTAAATATATATATCAAGTTTACAAGTGAAGAATTTGCTTTTGGCTTGGATTAATTTTTTTTAGCCAAAAGCAATTCTTTAAAGCCACTACAAACTCTGCCTAAAAGACTTGGGTAAAAATAAACTGTTTATGTAAGCATGGTCTGAGATACTAGTAATAAGTTTTTCCCAGGCTGTTCTGTATTAAAGATGTTTATGTCAACTGAAGTATGAAAGCAAATGAAAATACTAATTCATAACTGTACATTCATAAAGACATATAGTAAGTAACTACTGTTACCACATTGTCATAATGTTAAATTCAACCTCCTTATCCCAGTTACCTTTGGATCAATTTTCTGCTTCGTGTAAACTCCATTTGCTGCTGTGAATATATCATTTAGCAATACAAAGGTATAGCCCTCCAGATTAAAAGACAGATCAGACCTGGGAAAGAAATATTATACTGTAAATAAGCAACCAGTGTACAATGCATTGCATTATCCTGTCTACCTAGAGAAATATCACAGATGAGGAAATCCAAATCCTGAGAACTCCAGCAAGTCACAGGTTTTGCTTTAAGCCTTCTTTGTAAGTCAAAGTACTTCACATTTCTCCAGTTACAGGACCAGCACAAATGAGTCATCAGAGAGTTCCCAGTACTCAGTGCAGAAAGGGCAGGAAATGTTCCATTTTCATTCTGTGAAAAATTCCAGCTGTCTCAATCCTGACAACCTGTCCAATTATTACTAAGAATACTTACCTATTTGTTTTAACACAAGAAATAGCTAGGGAATAAAGTCTGACTACTTGTTTTTTACAGTCAGATGAGACATACTGTCATCCTTTCTGTTTTGATTAGTTATCTCATGGTTACAGGGTGATTAATTTAATAGGACATGTCTATCCAAGTCATATCACATGAAAATTACTTACTTTTGTATACAGCAAAGTCAATAAACAAACTATAACATCAAATTTATGAAATGAAAGAACATTCAAACAGAAAGAAAAGAGGTGACTAGCATTTGAGTGTTTTGTGAATTACTCTCACATCTGAAATTGTTCAAATTGATTAAAAAAACTGACACTGACTAACTTTAAAGAATATTTGATGACCAAAAAAATCAGTCCTTCTTCATTTATGATCCTGTAAACACAGAAAATATAGGGAAGAAAAAAAGAAGCACCCAAATACTTCAGGCTGGTGTTATTTTTTTCCCTTTATATTCCTGCATCTCCTGATAATGTCAGTAGGCAGATCTTCCAAAACAATTTAATCCAGAGTGACTGATCTCAATTTAGGTTTACTTGGTATTTAACAGGAAAAAAGCCTCCTGTTGTCCCTCCTCTCATAATATGACTTTGTATAACAAATGAAAACCTTACCCAGCTGCTATGAAAGCCCCAAGAATGATGGCAAATACGCTGACTATAATACTCAGTGGGTATCGTTTCCTGTAGACAGAAATCATTCACATTTTCATTATCTGGATGAAACTAAATGGCTGTCTGCCTGTAAAGTTTGAAACCAGTTAGTAATCACAAACATTTAACAGCAGGACAGAGTCTCCATAACCTTACAGAAGCACCGTAATTGACCATGTGCCATGCTGTCAGACCTTGGCCCTGAGAACACAGATTGAAAGAGCATTGTGAGCATTCTGCTGCTAGATAATTTCAAAAGCAAAGATTAAAGGTTTAAAGTAACAGCGCTGTCTGGAATAGACTGTAATTTATCCTATATTGGTACTCATAATGGACACATTTGAGTGTTTTCCAGTAATTCAGTAAAACAAAATTGCTACACATCTCTCACGTAGTTTTTCCTCTCCCCTTTATTGGGGAAGATGCTATCCAGCACACTGTCCGGGCTACTTTTCAAACATACTTGTTCTGAAGTCAAACTGAAATGTTTCAATTGAACGGGAAAGCACAGAAGCTTATCATAATCTTCACTACATCAACATCAGCACTGACACAGAGCAGGGAAAAGGACACTAAAACTATTGTGCTTCTTATACCTGTATTACTTGATTTAGAAATTTCCTCAGCACTTATTTTCACACCATACTGCATGTGCCTTATATTCCCTAGTAATTCTCTCAGACCAGCCCCGAGCTCTGAGAGAAGCCTGTGGGAAGAGGCCCATCAAAATAAAATGTACAAGCCCCTGGGAGAAATCCTGCATGTCAGTGGAACACAGCTGCAGACCAGTGTACCAGCCACAAAGCCTTATGCAGTCTCTCGATATATTAGACTTACATGAATCATGAACAAACCCAGAGGTAAACCAGCATAGACTCTCTGGAGTCCTTTCATTTTCAATCCTGAGGAATTACACTGCAGAAGCCTGTAAAATTACAGCATTCTGCTCTTCAACTTCCCCTAGGCTAGGATGTTGCCTCCACTCACATACCACATTGCTGTAGTCCGGCTGAGAACTGATGACAACCTCACTGACTCTCATTTTCCTTGCTTGCAGGAGTCCCCAGGACAACCAGAGAAGTCAGCAAGTTCTGCTTTTCCTTCAAGAACTTACAATTAGAAAAGAAGCCCAGAGCATCCTTAAATACAAATCACACAGATTAGTGCTGCTTCAGCCAGAAGAAGGTAACAGTCTACCTGGGGGCTTTTTGAAAAGCATCCTCCCTGACCATCAATCAGTCTCATGTTGGCTGGGTTCAGATTCTGCAAGCTGCTTTTCCCTTGTGACTTCTCATCAACCAAGCACACACCCAGAACTATGATGATCACAAAGTTTGACATTGTAATATTCCTGTTGGCTTCCAAGTTAGAATAACTAAAATTAGTGACCCCAAGTGTATTACCATACACTTTTTCTCATTAAAAATAACAGAGGCATCTGCAATTAAGAAGTTTTCTGATTGAACAGCACATGACAGATACCATCTTCCTTCATTAAACTAGTATGTTTTTAGACATAACCCAGCAAGTTGCTCTAGATAAGCAGACTGCCACACTATCACCACTGTTCTGAGATATAAGGATCTGTCTGAATCAGATCACAGCTTAAGAGCCTCCAAGATGAGATACAAACCATGACAGCTAATGGTGTCTGAGCTGTGCTCTGCTTACCTGATTCTTGTGCAATAGTCAAGAGAATCAACTGAGTAAATGAGAGCAAGATGACTTTTTTTTCCCTGTATTCATTAAAATGTATGAATCTATGTCCTCAAAAAAAAAAAAAAGCTACATAAAATCACATAAAAAGTACTCCTTAAGTATTCTGATAAGATGCCACAAGCAATCTATTTGCTATGATCTAGAATAAAGGTATCTTAAATGAAAAAAAAATAAATAAAAGGATCACCCAAGTATGATGATTTCCAGCAGTAAAGTAAGTGGAATGGTAAACTTCCTGAGCACTGTAAACATCGGCAAACTGTCAAAAAAAAAAATAAATCCATGCACAGCATCAGATTAAAAGCATTTCTATGTTCTAATTCTTGTCTCATTTTATTATGCAGAGGACGAAACCATTAAGTCATTAATAAGCATCTGAAACAAATTCCCAGCCAGTTAGCATATTAAAAAAAAAGTCAGTCTGACATTAGAGGCAGATTAGATAACACAATCATAGACAAATAACAAGATTTGCCAGTTTGTAAAGCAACACATCTACCTACCCCCGAAAGGTCCCTCTGCATCAGTGACTATTTCTGCCTAGCACAGAATGCTATTTCTACCTAGCAGAGCATAAGAAATAATTATTTCTGTAGAATTCATGAGCAAGGTAACTAAAAATTATTTCTGTTCTAAGCTTAGAGAGCACAAAATAAACTTGTCTCTGAAAACATGTTAACAGAAATCAAGTAAAAAGCAAACATGCTTAGTAAACAAACTATATTTAAAAAAAAAATAAAATCAATACACAATAAAAATTCAGAGAAAGTACAAGAAACATAAAGGTGGGACCAGCTGCAACCACCAAACAGACTTCTGAACAACATATTGTCGGTCTACTTCAAGTAATGCAGTTGGAAACCCACTTGCATCTGACATTTTGAAAATATGACAGCATGGACATACAGACCAATTAACCTTCTGTTTATGATAACTGTTAGAAACTGTATTAGTAAATGATACAATCCTAACACAGAGTTTAATCTCTTTGCACCAGGCATTCTGTAAGTTAAGCACAGGATCCCTTACACAACTTACAGACAACCCAAAAAAAGTGAAAAAATCCATAATGTAAACAACTATCACATAATGCACTAAACCACAATGTAACAGAATGTTATTGGTAGAAAAACTGAACTCATTCTTAACTTTCTGCTGTAAATATTAGTTACAAACAGTAAATCTAAAAGATATGTCAGTCACGGGAGGAGGATTTAAAATAACATATTAAACATTTTACTTTAAAATTGCAGTTAGGGACACAGGAAGAAAACCCCATGAATCAAGATGTTGCAGGATTGAAACTGCTTCCATACTGACAATGGCTGAAGTGCTACTGGGGACAATGCTACCAAAGTCCTCCTGTGTGCCTGAGCAGTCACTTCAGCGGAAGAACTTTAGAATGCTACAGAACCAGGCATCTAATGCTGCTATTTCAAAGAAAAGTAATTCTATAAATAAAAATAAACGTCAACAACTTAAAAGTAGTATGTTTTCTCCCCCAGCATTGGTCCAAATTTATGAAATGCTGGCAATGTGCAAAATTCTCTGTTTTGGTTCAGCTTAATACCAAACCCTCAGGAGCCTCTGATAACATACAACGAACCACTACAGTGGTAGCTCTGCAGTATCCTGCTTCTGCACTCACACAGAAAATTTAGCCATTCAATCTCTTATAGGAGATCCTTTACATAACTTACACCCCTTCAAGGTGTAAGTTAAAGTGTAGCAAGCCCTTCAGCAACCTCCTCACAACCTGCTTTTGGTGCTTGGTAGAGCTAGCTGCTGCCACCACACCACTACAGAGAAGTTTTTCCAGCTCTTGGTGATTCCTAAATAGTCTGCACTGACATCATTATACAAATCCTTCCCTTATTATTTTTCCTTAAAAAAAAGAGCTTTTGAACTCTCTACTTAGGACACCCAGAAAAACTAGATGCTTGGGAAAGTGAAAGCACTTTCATTGTCACAAAGGAGTACTGTGATTTTCTGTCAGTACAGGTCTGGTTAAGCCCCTCTTAAAAGAAGGATACAACCTGTAAACAGATCAAATGTTTGGGAAATTATTTCATAATAGCATCAAAAGTTTATACAGACAGAAAGACATCAGCTGCATTGAAGTTCCTACACAATGCTCTGCTTTGGTGTTGATTTTTCACCCCCACGTAAGAAACGGGTAAATTCCAAACAGACTACTTATAACTTCCATTTACTGTACCTGAGTTTGCTGGTACTTGATAATCCACTTATGTGGTTCCCAACATAAATCAGAGGCAGAGGAAACAACTGTGATAAAATGAAAGCACAATTCAGATTAACACGTTTTGAAGCACTGTTGAGAAACTTTACTTGGTAGAATTTGGTAACTGCAGTATCAAATGTACTTCTTAGCAAGAAAGAGGGTGTTTTTTAAAGAAAAAATACATAACCACACTGCAAACTGATCTGCAGCTCTTACTCATGTGACCATTCACAAACACAGCTTCACTGATTTAATCAGAATATTTACAGTCTACCTCTAATGACACTCAAGACTCCATGTAGAGTAAATCAGTTTTATTTTAATTACTATAACCCTCACATTAATACCCATTCTAATATTTTAATTTTAGATATAAAAGCACTATTAATAATGGTAGCTAAATAAGCAAAAGAACAAGTGGAATAAAAGAATAAATTAACTGTAAATATGCCATGCTTCTTTAGGTACTCCACATGTATTACTATGCCTGGAAGATACACCCTTATATCTAAATATAATCTAAATAGATATACCCAACAAATTATGCTATGAGAAACACTAGAGAGGAAAGGTAAGTATTTAGAGGTAAATTAACCTTTGTCTTTTTCCAGCTTCTAGCATTATATAACTGACTTGTACACATAAGGGCCCTAGCACAATACAGAGAAACAGAAACAGAACTTCAGAACCTTACGAAAATGTGCAAGAAATCAGGGATCACTACACAGCTGTTCATTCTCTAGATACTGAAAAGTTGCAGAAGATTAAAAGCATCCGAAGTAATCATCAGGAACAAAGGTTGTGTGTACATCTAGTCCCACTCACTATCGGTCAAGCAGAAAGACAAAACAGATCCTCTATCCTACCTAGCGTGTGTAATGTCTGTAATTGTTGCGCAGACATGGAGCTTGCTGGAGGCTATGCCCTCTCAACGCTTTGCTCTGCAGGAGTACACAGGACAGTGACCTGCATTCTGTGTTCAACCTTTTGCATTTCTTTTACAGGAAAGAGAATAGAGCAGAAAAGTGCAGTAAACGTGAACTATAATTAACTGAAGCCAACTTTTAGGTGAAAGTAACAGTAATAGTAAATGGAACTACCAAGTAAACAGGAATATAAGTAACAATAAATATTCAGCCCGTCAACAAAAGCATGCAAAAATTTTGTAATGCAGTATCTATTCTGCAGATTTCTATTTCATGAAATCTGGTTTATTTCACTCTCTAGATGAAAACAGAGATGACCTTATATTAACTTTCCTCTGAAATTCATTCATTGTACAGACAAAAATACAATATCCAGCACAACATCAGAGATCAGTGAAACACTTGAAAAAAGGTCAAGAACTCCAAAGCCTCCTCACTAAAACAAGCACTTTGCTACTTTAAACTCTAGCTGAAAGCACAGAGGACATAAACCAGTCTTTGGGAGTGAAAGTAATGGTAACCTTAGACTCAATGAAAGCAAAAGTTGTCGAAAGGATAGAGGCGGTCAAAGGGTGCCTTAAAAAGTCAATAAATCAACAGTGAGCAACCCAGCTGACTCACCCTGACTAGCTAAATCAAGCACTACGAATCATATACCGCAATGCTGACTGCTCCCAGAATATCCAGGAGAGTCTTCCAAAACATAGATTTTACTGGGATAAAGAAAGCGAGTGCTGTACTGATATAATGCCTAAAGGCAACAGCAGAGAGGGAGAGCAGTGGACTGGGGAAGATGGAGGTAAGAAACTCCTTGAGGTGTCAACAAATTTACACATGGAACTCAAAACTACCCACTGGGAAACTGCTCTTTCATACCTTGGAAAAAAAGAAAGAACTGTCTATTTTATGATCAGTGTTACAGACTTTTACATGAAGAAATGACAATGATTTCAACACACGTTAAGAATAAACAGTAAAGCTCATACAGACAATAGGACAGGATTCTGAAGTGAAGACACTGTGATGAAAAGCTGTGGCACCCGTGGCCAACGTCAGCGCTGGGAGGTCACTCTGTCTGAGCACCCCCTCATCAACACCCTTCCACAGGGTAAAAAATGCACGTTTATGCATCAGATAAAGCTCCAGCCACACTGCACATAGACACAAAAATCTACAAGGATCACTGCTGTAGTCATTTCAGATCCTAGGTCCCCACCTGAGACAACAAAAGACCCTGTCCCATTTGCTCTGCTTGCCTCTTTAGATCATATACACTTAAGGTCTGCAGAATGCATGCAACCTCTCCCTGCAGTGCTTTCAGTGGGCATTATTCTAGCCTCTTCTATGGAACATAAATCCTGCAATAGCTGCCATCTGTTGTTCATGTTTCTGGTCCATCACATGCTCTTTTTCTACTGCTTTATAATATGTCCCATTCAAATGTTCAAACAGCCTTTTTCCCTTCATGCTGTGATCTAAATTTTTTCTTAAACACAGCTCTGTTGATCCCCCAGGGAGCTGTACCCATCCAGGAAAATACTTCAGGAATAGGAAAGAGTTCATCCAGCTGTATGAAGGTACAGCACCCTTTCCCATACACTGCCTAAAAAAAGCCAAACAAAAGCACAGAATACTGAAGTGAAATTAAAATCAAGTCCAATATTAAATGAAACAAAGATACTAATAATCACATTTGCCAAATGCAATTTTTTTTCCTGTTCTTCTTTTCTGTCTTATCTCTTTAAGAAAGAATGCCACTATGAAAGGTAACGTTTTCTTACTAATATCAGGACCTATACAATCCTTACCTTTATGGGTATACTTCTGTCAAAATCAGGGAAGTGAACAATCTTATTTAATTTTGACACATACAAGATAAGTATAGTGGCTGCCATCTAAACAAGAAGAAAAAACAAGGTCATGAAAGAGCAAAATTGTAATGTATGAATAAAAGAACTGCTTCAAACACAGAATCTTTACATGCATTTATCAAATGCTACATATTACATATTTCTTTCAAAGAAAAACAGAAAACACAAATAATAAATTGGATTATTTTATTCTTATCGATTTTGCCAACTATTTGTTTAAAAGTACAACACAGACATATGTTTTACTAAGCTTGAGAAAATCTGCATCATCCTATGCAACAATGCATGCTGAGAGAAAATAACACAGATGTCGGAATAATCATGCTATTTTCACTCAGAGCACTGTTCAGTCTCCAGAATCACTCCTACAGCTTTTTTGGCAATGTGAGATGGGGTTGTGCACTTGTCAGTCCACTGACAAGTTGAGGAAGAAATATAAAGATACAGACAGAATGAAGAAGAATATCAAAGCAATTCACACCATAAGAGTTAATTCCCCAGGGACGAATAAAATCAATTTAAATTATCCTATGCAAAACCACAGTAATTTACTATCTAGCAGGTGGTGTGGAGCCATGTTCTGCAGACTACAGCTTTACATCATGTTATATGCACTTTATAGAACGGTCAGGAAAACTTGGGTCCGTCCACAAAAAATGGAGATGCCCCTGAGTCTTATGTTCCGCAAAGAAACAAAGCCACACCATTGCCCTTAGCATGAATTACTGCCACATTTTCTAGACTTTGGCTTCCACTGAAAAATGATGTGTGGATCTGAGCACTCTGGGTGTATGAAGCTCTCTCTCCTCCTCTCACACAGTAAAGATATTTGTCTCTCTTTAGCACCAAAGAGCAGGCCTCAGACCCTGTTCTCACGTTTCCTTCACTACCCCTTAGCTTGTAACTTTGTCAGCAAGTAAATCCTCTCTTTTAATGTATTTGCATAAACAACAACTTGTTTCAAGGCTCCATCTTTCTCAGCCATCTCTCTGCAGTCACACATTCTTCTTTATGAAACACACAGACAAACATTGGAACTTTGTTTTTACTGTGATGCCACCTAACAAAAAAACCCAAACAAAACAAAACAACAGCAACAACAAATAAACCAACCAACCAAATAAAAAAAAAGCCACACATTTCTGGTGCTGTACTGCAAATTGCCCACAGGCAAATGAGGCGACAAAGAACCAAAATTGTGGGGTAGTTCCACCAGAAAGCTGATGGGAAAGGGGGGGAGAGATTTATGAGGAAATAAATGGTTTCTCTGCAAATAGGAAAAATATCTGCATATATAAAAATATTGCATATAAACGCTCAAGGGCTCTTACAGGATCCATGTACTTGCTAGAACAAATCTTGACAGTTTTGAAGGCCAGATCTCTTAATTGCTAAAATCTACAAGAGGAAATAAATGTAAATCCCAGTCCTTTCAATGTCTCTTCCCAAGCAATAGTTTTGACTTGCTTTGCGACTTCATTGATCTCACCAAAACAAATCCTTCTTCCTTCCAAATTGTAAGTGGTGCAGTATAAAAAAATATTCCCAACCCCCAATTATATCTCTATGTTAACATTAGTTTAGCCTACCAAATAAATAGTACCTTTAGTATGCTTTACTTGCGAACATACCTGTCCAATTCCAAGAAACATTGGTGACGGGAAGCTGAAAAGCATAAACAGATATTTAATACTGAGGAAAGATTAAAAAATGTAGAAAAATAGAAGTTCAAATTTAGCAACAAAGTTAACAACTGGACATGTGGATGACTGGCATGTCTTTCAGAAGTGCTCAGAAACTGTTACACTTACTGAAGTCCTAGTATTTTATTTCTGTAGCAAAACACAAGCTGCATCCAAATAACATAGCATACATACAGTTAGTAAATTGTAATAGTTTTGGGGGTATTTGTAAGTGAAGGTAACACACACTTGAAGACATCTAACTACTAATAATTTATTGAGTGTCCTCACATACCGCTATATATCCTGAGATGGTATAGTAAGTTGACTGTCTTGCACTTGTCCTAACTTAGAAGCTTATCTCCACAGCCCAAACACACACAAAATATGTTTTTGTGAACAGAAAGTATGTAGGTAAATGTTGTAGAAACATCTACAGTCTGATAGAACAGCTAAACCCCCTTCAGTTACCTTTAGCTGAAAGCAGTGACACTTCAATGTTAAGAAAGCAGAAACTTTAAGACACCTGAAGAGCCTGCGCACGTCCACTTTTTTTTCCCCTAAATCCACATCAAGTTAAAACCAGTAAAGGATAATCAAGTAAGTTATTTATTATGGATATGCTTTGTGCCATAACCAGCATGTCTGGAGCCTCTCTGCCCAAAAGCCTCTGGTGTCCAGAAGCAATCTTAACTTGACTGTTGCCTTCCAGGAGTCATGGAGCATTTTGGTGGACTGCACTGTCAGGGATGCTCAAAACACAAACCTGCTCCCTGGGAATATAAATAAAAGCCATTTCATTATCTCTGCACATCTGCAATAACAAATGCCTAAGGAGCCTTCACATTCCCAACAAGCATTGTAATTTTTCATTATCAAAGCTCCGTGAGGTTGTGGCTGGCTTTATTGCAGAAGCTACCAGGAACTGCTATACTACTACTTGCTGTGGTGAGAAATGTGTATCTCAAATGAGCACCTGGGATAGGAACACAGTATTATTTCTGGAAGCTATTATATACAGCTATTAGGTGTTCAAACAGCACTGAGGTTTAGAAAATAACACTGAGGTTTACATTTTAACTTTTTTTTTCCTGTTTTTACTTAGCTCATTATGATGAGTTAAAACACCATAAAAAAAGCAAAGCAAACCTTTTAGGCAAAAAATATGAACAGTGAGATGAACATAGCTACAGGACAATTCTGTATGAGATGGCCCATCGTGTCAAAGATGTAGTTCTTCGGTGTTTTTATTATTGATTTTCTAAGGTTTATTTTTTGGTAATGTCTACATCAGAAAAGAAAGGTGTACGTAGGAAGATAACAAGATTGCTTGGAAGGAACAGTCAGAGGAAATGCTGTTCCCCAGATGTGTCTGACCTGGTGTGAAGAGCAAAACACCAGCCTCGAAGTTGGGAATAACAAAAGGCCTTTGAGGAAAGGACAGTCACACTTCAAAACTCTGCCTGCCAAGGACTCTGCCATCGAGTGGTGTTGTAGAAGTGGTACACGTTGGACACCAATGGGGTCTGAAATAGGGGAAATCTACCCGAGGCTCGGCACTTTCCCCGACATGTGCGATGCCAAAGTGCCTGTGCGCCAGCTCGTTGCGCCGGGACTCGAGCTGCGCGATCGACCCTGGTTTATGCCAACCTTAACGAAAACGTCTCCCCGACAGGCGGTGCCCTGCACCCCGCTCCGCTTCGGAAGCGAGGTACAGCCCGCCCTCGCCGGCAGCAACGCAGCGCTGCCGCCAGCCCACAGGCCGGGATGGCCGGGTCAG
>JANHGL010017207.1:0-45782 GCA_024611195.1 Ceyx melanurus
GGTCTTAAGTGTCTCCAGAGATGGAGACTCCACAACCCCCCTGGGCAGCCTGTTTCAGAGCTCTGTCACCCTCACTGAGAAAAAGTTCTTCCTTGTAAAAAGTTCTTCCTTGTTTTGTGTCACTTTGTTTTGTTTTTTGCAGTAGTGTGGGCATTTGTCTTTGAACTAGTGATTCTTTAGAATTAGAATCCTTTACAGTCTATGTAGGGAAAAACTTTTTTTTTTTTACCTAGATGAATCCTCTGAAACAGATCAAAATAAATATGTTCAAGAAATGTTAATTTCTTTTACTAACCACGAATGGTGCCGACAATGATCAGCTTGCTTCTTAGGTGAGACAAATCCAAGCCCTTGTTTATAGTTCTATAATCAGGAATTTATTTGTTTTTTAAAATAAGTACTTCTTTATTTTATGTTTATCTAATGTTTAAACAGACTGTATCAAATCCGGCAGGCAGAGGGCACCCTATCTTCTTAAAGGCAGTACTCGAGCAAATGAAGGCATCATACCAAACGTTGCAGTTCCTAAACCCAAAACCTCATATTGTTTATTTTAAAGATAGAATTCTTGTAATTTCATTGGACCTTGTGACTGAGATATGTTTCATCAAAATGCTTTTGAAGTGATAAGCACAGAAAAATAGAGCAGGACATTGGAAACCTGTTTCCTCTGCTTTATGAAAATCAGTTCAAGAACTGGCACTGTCAACAGCAAGAGAAAGAAGAGAGATCCACTTTCCCAAACACTGTTAAGTGTCTCACTGCCAATACACAGGCTGAGAGGAGCAGGACCCATCTTGTCTTAGAAATACAAGGTAAATTTATAATATGTGGGCTTTTTATTAAGAATATTTTGTGTCACAGGACTCCTTAGAACACAATGTGCTCATGCTACAAGTCAGTTTCAGGTGGCGGGTATGAGTTACTAAAACATACTGCAAGTTTTTTTTGAGCTGAATTTCACATTTCCTTTTGTCTAAAATGCTATTGACACTTTTGGTCTGGCACCTACTGATTCCCAGTATAATTACTGATCATCCCCTGGTTTGCCTTCGTTGAAAATTCTCAGTAAATCTAAAAGTGAATCCTGCTTTTACTGCATGTACAAAGACATCACAGCCAGAAGAGATCATACTGATTAATCTGAATTTTCTTAAACTTTTGTAATGATTATTTCTGTGGCCATCTTCTCTCAAAAATTTACTTTGTCAGATTATTGTTACTGAACAAATTAAAAAAAACCCCACAACTATGGCAAAATTCTCCACTCTCTGTCAGCTGACAGTTGCACATCATACAGAACTCCATTTAGTTTCCCTTTAGTAAAAGGAATTGCAAAATTATTTCACAGTACCTTAGCTAGACAGTAGATTAGATACAATACATACAAAAAAAAGAAGATAAAAAATACAGCTGGTGAAAAGCCTTTTTAGAAACAATGACAAGAAAACAACTGCAAGAAAATATGAGCTTTTGACATGGAATAATTGAGTCTTTCACAGGGTGAAACATAATCACAATTTTAGTATGTAACAAGAAGCTTAGAACTTGAAGAGGATGTATCTTATTTTCTAAGATAAAAAAAAAAAAGCTAGTCACTTTTATTGAGTGGCTTGAATAAAAGAGTATTTTCACAAATTTTTCTTTTTAATGAGTACTTATGCAGGTCCTTCAGTGAGCTTCTTATAAGCTGTAATTCAGTCATTCCCATTCCCTCTGCAGTAGCATGATGGAATTTACGCACTTCAGACACATGATAAATAAATGGGTTTGGGAAAGGCATACTAGAGATCATACAGTGTTTTATCTGTAGCTGTTGAAAACTTGCAGGAAAGTGAGAAGAGACAGTCTGAGATCTGAGTCTCTAGACACAGAAGTTTTGATAAACTAGGATGTAGATCAAGCCTGAAACAGAGAGCAGGAATTTCAGTTGTTTCTCCTTCCAATGGAGAGAGATTCTGGATCAGTGATTTGGCACTTGCTGATGTGCTTAAGTAGAATCAAAGTGCTTTGGGATTTGCTTAAAATGTTAAACTTGGGGTAGAACATGTTCTCAGTGGCTTTGTGTGCACACGTGTGAGGCTTTTTGTTTGTTTAGAAGTTTCCTTTGGGTACTGGCTTCATTGGGAACACAAAAATGTATCACTTTCTATTGTTTCTGTTGAAATCTCAACCAGGCTAAAGTCTCCAACCAGGCCTCCCAGAGACATGTGATTGTATGTAGCTGAAAATGAATGCTA
Organism: Ceyx melanurus; assembly: GCA_024611195.1. Lineage (NCBI taxonomy): Eukaryota > Metazoa > Chordata > Aves > Coraciiformes > Alcedinidae > Ceyx > Ceyx melanurus. Next base: position 2,241 of record JANHGL010017207.1, read on the forward strand.
AACTGTTTCAATAGAAGCATAAAAAAATTGTCTTTACCTGTGCCTTCTACTTCTCAAGACAAGTACCTGATCTTGGTTACTCAGACTCAACTCTCTGTAATTCAAAACTGATTTTTACATCATCCACTTGATTTTACTTTGACACATCTTCTTGTTGTGATGGAAGATGTGACATTAGAAATTTTTTTGCCAGTCAGAATGAGATCCAGATCATAGGGCTACACCTGACGTCACAGCAAATCCCCCACTTGAGAATAAACGTGGTGAAAGTTTCTGTAACTAGTTTGAAGGTACTAGATTTTTCCAAGTTTTCAGCTGACATTAGGATATAAGTGTAGCTCTAACAAACTTTCTCTAGAGGAACCAATGCATTGAGTCAGTCTGCAGTTGAGCATGAAGATTAATGCAACTGATGGTTCTTTAAAGGATCTTGCTTTAATTTAGAGCCTGAATAGTTTGCATCTGGAAAACATTGGTAAGGTGAGTCAAGACTAGTGGTTTTAGAACTTTAAATTCAAGATGTTTTCCCCTGGGAATGTGCTGATGTTTGAGACATTTATACTGCTTGCTTTCTTAGAAGTTTTATGTTGCCACCCACAATCATAGTATTTAATCACAAGTTTATCTTGAAGTTACAGCGTATCTTTATTGTATTTTATTGGGGGCAAAAGAAACTCTATATTTTAGCAAATCACTATGTACTTACAGATCCTCAGATTATTGACTACTGATATGAAGAAAAATGAAAATAATAATAATTAAAAAAAAATAAGAGCACACTCTCCCATCAAGCCAACAAATGAGAGTTGTGGTTGTCTGGCATCCTTTTTTTCCTTTATTTATTTATTTTTTTCCCCCCCAAGAAATGGAACAAGGCGTCTTGATGATTGTACTAGGACTAAATCCCTTGTAATAGCCACTTTTGAACCTCAATTTACACATGTTCCTGTAAAGGGAAGGGCTGTCTGACCCAATTACATTGAAAGGAAAATAGAAGAGCATGAAATTTGCTTTTGTTTTTAAACATTTTCCACCATCTACCATGACTTTTTACTTTCATCAGTGCTAATATAAATCTACTTTTTTTTTTTTATTTTTATATATAAATGTTTATTTTTACCTTAGAAATCAGGTATTATCAATTAAAATGAAAGACAGGCTATGAAAGTTTAAGTTATTTATATAAATTTTTCTTTAAAATAAAGATATTAATAATACATATTAAAATATGTAGTACACTAGTTTATCCTTGACATTTGCTTGTCTCTGTTTTTACTTTAGCTGTTGAGTGCCTTCTAGTGTCATGTATTTTATGTTGCACTATTATATTCATCCCATTCATGGGCAGGATTGATTAGATCCAGCATGTGGCCGAGAACAAGATGCAAATGTAACCAGGAGCAGGGCTGCCACAGGATGCTGGTAAGGAAGAATATCCCCTAACACATTTTTTCTCCACCACCCAGTAATACCTGATGATTGATTAAGGTGGAACTTTCAGGGTTTGGCCACTTCATTCACTGTGTGTAATCCAAAACACTTATTTCAGCTGGAAAAAAAAAAAAAAAAGTACCTTTATAATGGTATAGGTTTCTAGGTTTTGGCAATGAAAGATGAAAATAAAAATGAATCATGAAAACTTTTTGTTGAATCAGTCATTTGCATTTTCATTACTTTTATTTAGCCTTTAAATATATTTTGTTCAAAGTTCTAGAGATGCTTGCTTAGTTATTCGGCATGTTTGTGCTCCAAGTGCCTCTGATGATTTCTTGGCTTCAAACTGTCCTCAGGAAGCTATTCATAGCAATTCACACATGGAGGTCATTCCTCATCTTCAGTTAATTTGAATGCGAAAACAGATTCCAGATATTTTCCCTTGCATTTATTTATTTTAGTAGACTTTTCTTGCTCTTCATATGCATTTTATTATTAGGTTCCTCTTCATCAGTTTCTCATCAAGTTTACTGCTCTTTGTGTTACACACTCATGCACACACCAACATACACTTGCAAATGCATGCAAGGTATTGGTAATACAAAATAACTTTCTAAAACATAGATTCAGAATCAGACTCTTCTGCTCACATTTCAACCTTCCCCCTGCAGAAAAGCAGGTTCAAATACATAGTATTTCTTCTTAACAAACATTATTAGTAAGCTTCTTGGCATAACAAGATTGAGAACTCGATTCTCTGTCATCAGAATAATTAGCTGAAACCCTTCCACTATTGGTCTCTCCATGGTTCATGTCTTCCTGTGACATCTTAGTCTAATTTTAAGCCACAAATAAACATTTTCTTTTACTTTTGTGTAATTTAAAGTCAATGAATATTACACTTCTTGTATGCCTAGGCACAGTTAAAAAAATTATGGAAGTATTTTCACTAGAAAAGCAACTTTTGTGCAAGACACTGGATTTATTGAAATGCAAAATGGAATTTAATAGATAAATCTGTGTACTGTGGTTGTTAGTGAGGCTCTTTAATTTTACGCAGGGGATTAATTAATCAGGAAACTGTTGTTATTAATATAGATATTAAATAAAATTATAAGTGTTTATTTTGTTTTGGTACAGATTTTTTTGCCTCTAAATATGCCTTTTGGCTTCATGCCTCATACTGCACCTAAGGTGTATTACTATGGCATAATACTGCACATCCTGTCATGCCGTATGTTCCAGCAGATGTTCTTCAGAATTATTTTTCCACCATTTGAAATTAATTTCAGTAGATTCCTTAATTATTTAAGTTTCTGATTCTTCTGCAATTCAAAATGCAGTAATACCATTATTTATATATATGTATTTTTTATACATAGATATCTACAATTATGTATTAATGTTTATATCCACTCTTTCCATAGCATATACACAGATATGTCTGTTTAAAATTAATCTATGATTATGTGACGAACAACAGGAGTGAAATTAGTGTTTAAGACAAGATCTTGAAAGAAGCAGATAGAAAATATTCAGTATGGCATACTTAGAGCTTCAGGGAAAATCTGTTAAAAGTTATCTCAATTAATCTAAAACTTCGTCATCCTTCTTCATGGATGATACTAAAGTAAAAATTTTAGATCATTAGTGATCAATAACTATTTTTAAAGCAATTTATCTTCTAAAAAAAAAATTCTCAAAAACCTACTCCCCAAAATTATTTTTCCCAATATAGTGATTCACAAGTTATATTGTTACTGATTTGATTGCTTTATTCACAGGAATTGTGGGCATATCTATATTAAATTTATTACACCCTTTTTTTTTTTTTTCTGTCAAAAATGTGGAACTGTTTCTTTGTATCTCCTTGGAAAGATTCAGATGTTATGGGTTTATTGCCCAAAGATAAAAATGATTTAGAAAAATCTATTTGGTAAACATTCCAGATTTTCTATTTCAATAGAATAGATATTTATGAATGCGATTCTGTAAGGGGTCTGATTCAAAATTCATGGAAAAAGAACAACCCCCCCCCCCTTGAAGAACAAATACACCTCACCTTGAATTTGATGGGCTTGGAGCAGAGTTTGGAAATAATGAAGAAATCTGGTTCTGCTTAGTACTAATCTTGCCTATGCAAATGTTTTACTGGTATATTATAAAGGAAATCTTAGTAAAATAAAATGAATCAAGATCATTGCTGAGTATTCATTTGCAATAACAGTCCTTTTGTGGTATGGCAGCTATTTCCAGTATAATAAACCACATAATTACAAATGGAGAATTCCATTGGAATGGCAAACTCCTGAGACCCAAAACTTCAGAGGGGTGGGGAGGACAAGGATAGAGGTTTTGATAACATCATATCCTCAAAAAGTAAATATTAGATCGCAGGAATCATACAATGACTTAATATTCATTATGCCTTTTATGAGATGTTACATTCCTTGTGTTTGTCTTCTGGTTTTAAAACATTTTATGCTGCCATGATCATTTTTTCCAAATATTTCTGTATAAGTAGGAGAGCTGGAAAATCAAATTTATTTATTCATTAAGAGAGAAGTTGAAATTCTCAAATAATCCATGACTCAGAGTTCTTGGACTCGAAGAAAAACACCTAATACCATGAGGAAACTGCAAGGTCTGGCGAATTTGCTGAGATGAATCATAAATCTTGACACTCAACAACTTTTTGCTCTAAGTGAAATATATGCCACTTCCCTTTGGATGTATAGACAGCTGGCAGAAAACGTCACATTTTTTATTGAAGAAAAAAAAGCTAAGGAGCCTGCTCACGTTCACCTCAATTATGCTTTTACACTGCACCAAAATCCTTCACAATTCCTCATTCTTGTAAACCTGGGAGGCCTAAGGGTGAAAAATAAACTCCCAGAAGTAATGTTCTTCTCTGGAAAGCTTCATCTGTCTCTATCAGGTCATGCTTTGTATACCAATGAAGCTCAGAGGTGAGCTGTGAAGGTTATTCCTCTGATAGCCTGCAAACACTAAACCCTGCCTGGAGTGTAGCATGTTCCACATATATTTTCCTAGGCAAAGAAAAAATTCCCTGGTCATCTTTATTTTTAAATTAGTCATGGACATTAAAAATCTTGAAAGTTACTAAAACTGCTTAAAATACCTTTTGTATCTGCTGGTGATGTTTTCTATTTTGTTTTTAAGTATCTCGTTTCCTTTGTTGGTAATGAAGGGAAGTCTGTAAGTCCCGCGGGGAAGCTGAGTTTTTCTCTCTGCCAGCTGTACTCCTGCTGTCCTTTCTGTAGGTGTTTGGTTTATGAGAATCTAACCACAGGAGATTGCAGACTACCAAATGAAGTCCTCAAAATGTTGACAACCTAAATGCTGTCACATGTTAATGTTATTACATCACTGAAAGTCAGAGTTGTCTGTACCCAGAAGACACATTAGGTTGTTGTTCGTGCTTTGCTACCCATCTGGTGTGTAGCTAATTATTTGGAACCCTTCCAATAGAGTCCAACAAGCACCTGCCAGAGGATGTGCATCTAATTTTGCCATTGCAAAGGAGTATTACCAACCATTTTGGCTATCATTGTTTAATTACATCTGAATGGCAAGAGTGAGATTGGGCCAATAGTTTGAATGGGACTGCAGAAGTTGGGTACCTATTAAATCTAACATCCCTAAGCTCCCTGTTTCATCAGTAAGAAAATGCATGTTTCTGTTGTCAACCCTTCAATAGCTTGTGTCCCTGGGTTCAAGTTAACATTTATGAGTGTGTCCTCCTCTCCCCATTATCTAATCTATGATCAGATTTTTCTAGCTATAGGCATGTAGAAGCCAATGTCTTAATACGCTTTGATTCCTGGGTTTCATGTTAAAAGATGACCAGTTTATACAAATTTTCAAATAAGTTATATAGCAAGGCACTTCTACTGTGTTCTAGATTTTATGCTGGAAGAATAATTTTGCAGTTGATAAGCCCCAAGTATTCTTTTAAGGATAAAATTCACAAAATGACAGATATTTCCCTGGCAGCTAAAACCAACATATGTAATGATTCTCTGATTCTTCTGTAATATTTTTCTGCTGTGTAGGAAGATGCAGACATATGTTTAATGCCTTCTAATACACCATGCATCTCCATGTGCTTAGGTCTCTCATCTGCAATCAGACTGATACAGAAGTGGATTGTTGGGGTTTTTGTTGGAGGACCCAGTTTGCTTTACAACTGATTACTCAGGTTCTGATGGATTTAGCATCTGATAACAGAGCACTGAAAAGGGTGGACTTGGAGAGAATGTCTTAGAGAGAATGGCTTGAATAATTCATGTGTCAAACACTGTTCATTCAGATTATGAGTAGCTTCTTGATGTAATCTTATTCATTGAATTTATATCTGTAAATCAAGAAGGGTTTTGTTTGCACTGTGCTTTGGGATTCATATGAATATCCATACTTGCATGTGGTCATGGCCTCCTATTAGCTCTGGAATATTTGTGACCTATAGTATGAATCAGGTCATGCTGAATAAAACCCTCTTTGAGCCTGAAAAAAATCCACAAAATCTGTCTGAAATGCTTCAGAAATCCTGTGAGGCAATGAGAAAAACACCATGTGCCTCATGTGAGAAGCTACATGCTGTGAATAGCAAGTGCCCAATGAACAGTTTAATTGAACTGTATTTAAACAACCGCAAGGTGAAATTTCTCTATGTAAACTGTATGCAAAATGATTATCAAATTTAGTAAATAGTTTGTTCTATGAGCATCAGACCTAATAAAGCCTGGTTTTGGTTTGTTTTTTGTTGGTTTGTTGTTTTTTTTTGAGGAGCGACTGCAGAGAAAGAATTATTTTGATTTTGTCCCGTCGTTAAAGCATTTCTTCTGCTATTAATCCAGGAGTTGTTAATGATCTGATGACCAGCTCATGTGCATGTAATATTGGAGAGGTAAGCTGCCACCACCAGAGAAGACGGACAGTTTTGGCTGTCTCTACTTTTTCATTGACCAGGACAATAATAGCATCAGTCCCCTCTAACTAGGCATTTATCTCACTGGAATCTCAGGTGAATGACAGTGAATACACTACCTTAGAGAACGTAGGAAATGTATCATCAATGAAGAATGGCATACAGTACATCTGTACTGCAGCTGTGCCAGGCTCGCTGGTGACATATCAGAGATGAAAAACAAATGCATGGCAAGTGTCATGTGTGCCTGCCATGTGACACAAATATTGATACAGATTTTCACTTTTGGATTCATAATTTCCCTTCACGTCAGTGCCACTTGAAAAGTATTCAGGAAACTCTGGTTTTCCTAGTCTTGGATGGTGTAATTTTGCTGAACTCTCATAACTAAGAACAAAATTATGCCACTTATCTTCACAGAGCAAATGTGTGAAATGAATGTGCCCTTCTACAGCTCTTTCTTCTTTTTCTTTCTGTTTTTTTTTTCTTTTTTTAATTACATAAAGATTTTCTTGCTTTTCTTATGTAGATTGTGTTGTGTCTTTTTTTCTGTTGTGGATGCATAGATTATCCAGTACCACTGTTCTTGATAAAACTTACCTAAATCATGTCCTGGCACAGGTTATTTCATATGTCCAAAAGCACGTTTCATCATAGATATTGAATGCACTTCTTTGCTCTTATGTCATTCATACATCTTAGAATAATCTTGGCTGAACAACCTCCAGCTCTATAATCTGTTCTGTTGTCATCTGAAAATCAGTATCTTTCACTTGGAAACATAAAGCTAGGTTTATGTCAGTCCAAGTATCAAGTTTTTAAATAATTTCAAGTTGAAGTCTAAAGGATACCTAATCCTCTATGATCAACTTGAATTTCTTCCCATCAGCTGCTGAGAGGTTGGAATGATAGTGAATCATAAAGAAACTCAGTCTGATTGGAGACAAGAAGTGATTCCTTAAACCATCCTTCAGTTTCTCCTGACTATTCCTACATGGTCTATCTCCTTCCAGTGCAAAGCCAAACAGTCAATTTACCCTGCTTGTGGAAAAAGGTTGATACATTGATCCACAGTCTGAGCCTTGAAGCTGTTGGAGTTGAATGCCTGCTCCTCCACATCTTTACCATGCAAAGTCAGAGGTTTATTTTAACCCTTTATTACAATAATTACATTTACATTCAAGTAAAGGTTCAAAACCACTTGGCAATCTGATTTTTTAAGATAAAATCACAGCTCAATTTAAACATATTCATGACTATACTAGGAATGATGCAAATACCTAAACATGATCTGTCTCCACATGCTTCTTAGAGAAACACTGTGAGATTTTTTTTTTCTAAAAAAAAAATTTAGTTATCTGGTTATTGTTTACCTAATACCCTTTTCTTCAAGATATTATTTCTCTCCTTTCTCCACTTATCCTCTTTTTCACATTCTTTGGGATTAAGAGTGATTTGTCTGAGATATGGTTTAGAATCTTATCTAGTCCAATCTCCACTTGACAGTAGCTGAGTATAAAAAGACAGAAGCACTTCATACTTCTGAAATGGTATCATTAAGACTATCAGCAGGAGGAATCCTTTAAGATGTATGTACTCCCTGTTTCACCATGAGCCCAACTTCATTCTTTCTTCCACATCTCTTTCTGCCTCGTTCTCCTCTTTCCGAGGCAGTGCAGCCCATGCTATCTTTGTAAGAAATCATTATTTCTTAATAAGCACACCAGCACACTGTCACTAGCATTGGAAGGAAATGACCATAAAAATACAATTTTATTTCTAATTTATATTGCTTATTTAGCTGGTAAAAAAAAAAAACAAAAAACAAAACAACTGAAAATTTGCTTCCTTACAGTGCAATAGCCTACTTCTCAAGAGGAGACAAGGATTCCAAAATGAGCTTGCTGACTTTCATTGCTGTAGAAGATGTCATGTGTAATAATACTTTAAAATATGTAAATTAAAAACAAGTTAAGAACAAAACTTCTTATATTCACATTACACACATACATTTGTAGTGTGAACCTCACGTGGCTACTTAATTTGCTGTCAGTAGGGCAGCATTTTTAAATCCCCAAACCCCCCTTCTCTATGCAAAATATTATTTAAGCCATTCTATATATAGTACATGAAAATAGTAGATTAAGTGACAGGACATCAGTTTGATAACACATATTTCTATCTTCTTTTTGTTTTGTGACATTCATTCATATATCTAAATGGAAGTTTTAGATTAGAAAGTAAAGTGGGGTGTATATAGTAGAAAATTCTCCCTGTCTAGGTGAATGTTGTAATCTCTGTGGCACTTGGCCAGAGTTGTGCAGACAAGTATATGCCTTGAGGTGAATATGAAGCACATCATATTGAAGCTGATTTGATTTCCATTATGATTAAAAAGCCTTCCTGAGCCAATAAATATTTATACAAATATAGCTTGTTCCCAGAAGAAGTATATCTGGATTTCTCCTGTTTAACTTTGGTCACTCAGTTGAAGTAGCCAAGCTAAGAGTACAGACATTTCAGATATTAAAAACAGAGAGAGTACAACCTGTGGAAATTTCTTTCCCTTTCCATCAGTTACCAGAACAGAGGAGCATTCTCCCAGTTAAGGTGTCCCAGTTAGGTGTCTGAAGAAAGACTTGTGCACCAGTGCTTGTACTAGGTGATGTTATAGTGTGGCAAAAACAGACTGGAGTGTGAGGTTTATGCAAATGATTTATCTGAACTCACAGGTTTAACTGTAAGGCCCAAGCAAACCAACTATTCAAAATCTAATATACCACTAATGCAGGTTTTTTTTGGATACAGTGGAAGAATGCACTATTACAATTTCAAAGCAAGAACACACTATAGCATATTAGAAAACATGGTAAATATTATACATGTGTTAGTTAATCACCCATGCTTGCAGACTTACAGCATGCTAAATATTCACTTACCACTCCAGGTAAGGGCTCTTAATCTTAGGAAAAAGCCACCTTGGCTGATGTCCTGACCAAGGGGGAAGGGTCTCCATGCAGGTGAGCATTGGAGAGGCAACTCCCAATAAATCTTAACGAAACCCCAGCACTTTTACCCCTGGTTTACGTGAATGAATATGCAGTTCGAGTACACAAGGCTGTAGCTCAAACCCTGCAGGTGCTTGTGGCAAAACTATGGCCAGTGAGTGGGATTATGCCATCTGGATACACAAAAGGTGTTGGCTGAAACCACCACTGACACCCTCCGGTCTCTCCTTCTCTTAATTTCTCAGGAAGCCAAATAGTGGTTTGAACTGAGACTCAGGACATGCTGTTTGTTGAAGAATTTCATGGCTCAGCTCATGTCTCGTTTCCTTGTGTGGTGCAGAACTTCCCTGTTTAACTGAGGCTTATTGACAACTCAAGGCTGAGCTACCTCCATAGCTCACCGTGTGTCATGCCTGCAAAGATAAGGCCATAGACAGGTAAATCAAGACTGTGTCGCCTGAACACCCCCCACCGTGAGTTGTCTGCATGCACCAGGCGATACTGAAACTTATGTACTATGAGCCAGGAAGCCCATACATATAGTATGGCTTGTTTAGGGATAAATCCTCTTTTAACTAGGACAAGTATGCTGCAAGAACAATTTTCCAACTAGGACATATAAATGGAGTACTCAGAGCTGTAATAATAAATTATATCCTTATTAAGTGCCTGTTTTGCATACTACATTGCTGCTTCGAGCAGCCATATGAAAAAATCAGATGTTCTGCTAGGGAACATGCTATCTAGCCTTAGCCTCGAGACTCCAAATACAATTTACCATGTATGTTTGTGATTAATAAACTATGTGCATAGATAACAACCTTCTAATTTGCTTATTATTAAAAATGAGTTATGTTCACATTATGTACAAATTACTGTGTTAGATGTGCACTTTCTTGTTTGGTTTATAGAGAATGTATATGAATATATGTGTGTAGAATGAGCTTCACAGGCTTCAGCATTACAGCAGAAACAGAATTTGCACATCCTCATAGGTTCCTGCATAGGATGGAATTCTATTTTTATGTTTGTAAGTTCTCATTGTTTCATCGAAGTTAATTCAAACTCCATGTCTTTTTCCCTCTGCTGGAGTACCTCCTAAATCTGGAGAATCACAGCTTATTTGTGGGTGGAATGGGAGCTTCGTACATGAAGGATGCTTCCCAGGACAGCACTCTCATATGTTTCATGCCCTTTTATGTGCCTCATATCTTCATGTTGGTGAGACCCTTTTCTTCCAAGTGGATATGAGAAGACAGTAAGGCTGAGTCAATGGTCTTGCTTTTCATAATTCTTCATAGTTCTGCACTAAGTTCACTTGAGAGCCTGATCTTTCCTGAGTTGAAACCAAAGGGCTCTACATCTTACCTGAAATTACCTACAAAGCCTTATTTCTCCTAGACAAGTCAACAAACTGCTTCCATTAATATTGTTGGGTTTACATCCTCAAGGCATACACTTAAATAAAAAGTTGGTCTACCATAGCATATACATTTGTTTATGCCAATCTCCACAGTGTATTTTTTTTCTTTTTTTTTAGCATGCCTCTATATATTTATATATATTTACAACTTGCTTTTCTATCCTGTTCAACCAAGAGGCATTTGGCTGTGCTGATCTGGCATTTATTTTCTGAAGTACAGCTTTCCAGGGATAACAACATAATATCCTCTGTTAAAAGCCCCTGGCAAAAAAAAATGGCAGTGTGCTGATAAACAAGTTTTTCTGGTGCACAATAAGTGTATATTTATTCTGTGCATTCACCCCTTACTTCATTGATATTTGGTTATACTATATTTTTGGGTGCTTAGATAAGGTCTTTTATTAATTCATCAAGTTGGTAAAATTATCTATATTAATAAGACATTTAAGAGCATTATTGTTTCACCTTGCTGATATACAAGAAATGTCTTTCAGTACTTTCATTGCAGAGTAAATCTGCACATTTTGTGCACACTGTATTTTAAAATGAGGACAACTTCAGACAAATATTTTCAGTTCTATTTTCAGAGCTAGGCAAAGGAAGTTTCTAGCTATAACAGCACTGCTGAAGCAGTATGGAAATATGTGCATGTACAAATTTGTGCATACTTTTCTGTTACTGATTCCAGAGACCATGATTAATGGCTGAGAGATGCTTATTAAAAATGCTAAATTCACTTGGTGTCAAACAAAATTGACTAAATCTTTATTATGAAAAAGATATCATGCTTGGACATAGAAATCAAGGGAAATACTACAATCCATTTTACATGTGCCTCTATGCTGTTGAGATTTGTTCTTGACCTACAGTATTTAAAATGCATTACAATGTGTTTCCATTCCAAACAAATGTCTGGGTTAAAGTATGGACTCCACGTGTCTGTAGGCAATTAGGAATTTTTATGTATTGTAGATGTCTAATCATCTGATTTTGATGATAAACTTGTCAGTACTGACAAAGTCATTCACCTTTGAAGAAAAAAACTAAGACTTGATTTAGTTTCACACACTTGACTGACCAGTATAATCCGAGGTGCTCTAGCATATTCATGACCTGTGCAAAACTGGTAGAGGTCTTGTAGGTCTTATCAAGTCAAGAGACTGTAAATCAGACAGATTACCATAAGGTATCTCCAATGGCACTAGACAACTGCTTGTTAGGAACAGAGTGAGAACCCCTGTGGCTGGCCATTTGGACTGCTTTTTGGCCTCTGACTGATCATGACAGGGACACTAAAACCATAGAAACATAGAATGGTAGGGGTTGGAAGAGACCTCTGGAGATCATCAAGTCTAATGCCCTGCCAGTGCAGGAACACCTAGGGGAGGCCACACAGGAACAGACACAAACGGGTCTTGAAAGTCTCTAAAGAAGGAGACTCCACAACCTCTCTTGGTATTCTGTTCCAGGCTCTGTCACTTACACAGTAAAGAAGTTTTTCCTCATGTTGAGGTGGAACTTCCTGTCTTTCAGCTTGCATAAATCACAACTCCATAGGAAGACACATCCTGATACTGATCAATAGAAAACAGATACTTGTTTTGTCTGATAGGTTTCTTTTCAATCATTTCAATGAATTAAATTGACTCACCCTGAAACTGCATACCAGAAGACAAGGCCTGGGTGGATAAGGGCAAAGATCTGGAGAAGTAAGAAAAAGTATAATTATTCTCTTCAGCAGCAACTAGTTGTTCGACAAAATTAAGCACAACGTGGAATTATATTCCCTACACTTTGACAAAACTGAAATATGCAGCCCTAGGGATGGAAGGTGAGGCTTGACTAGATTTGAGACGCTCCTGATATAGTGGGTGAGAACAAGAACTGGGATGGAATCCAGAGGCATCTATGAAAGCCTGGTTCATTGTTCCTGCTGTTATCAGGAAGACAGGGGATGGTGAGAAACCATTTGAAAGAACATCCTTATGAAAGAGGTCAAGGCTTCGAAGCCGACCATAGTTATATGTTTCTACCTTACCTTTCTTTACCCACTTCTCTCTGCTTCTTTGTATTTCTTCTATTAATGATGCAGATTTTTGACAAACCACAACTCACATAGCTCAGGATTTTAGTTTACCTGGCTACAGCACCAGGAGTTATTTTATTTGGTGATAATTTTCCATCTTTGCTAGCCCAGTTGCCAGCTGCAGCTCTCTTACAATGTACTACCAATCAGGGAAATAGTTGGGTTGGTTTTGGGTTTTTTTGGCTTGTTAATAAGGATCCCCAGAGAGACAGAAAAAAGACTCAGGTCTGGTCAGGTTAGCAAATGGAGATAAGTTCCCAGATACTCTGAAAGATAAAACTAGAGATTTTTCAATCCATATGCTTCAGGCGTTGCAAGTACAGAGAAATGGCAAAACCATGTCAAACTAGGATTTCAGTATAGCCTGTGCTTTCAGGAAGAAAAGAATGTGCCTCGCTTTCATTTCAAATAGAGCCTTTTTTTTTTTTTCTTCAGTGGTTGCTTATTCACTCTGTCACCAGATTGCAGGGAAAGGATGTTAATACAGGTGTTAGGGCATGTCTGTATGCTTATGTGTATGCTGCTACACACTTGGTCAGTCTGCTGGTGAGTGAATCATTGTTTGGCTGCATTAGGACAGCATCATGCCCAGAAGCTTTGCATGTGGTTTCTGAAAAAAGACCTGAAATGATATTTAGCCCTTAACCAGGAGAAAATTCCATATAATTTGTCTGATACTACAGCATTAGTTTCCTGCACCAGGATCTATTTCCCTATTGTCTTTGTTTCTTTCTGGTGGGCTCCAGGTGCCAGCACAGTAGCAATATTACTCAACAGGCAGAACATTATGAGTTTCACAGAGAGAATGTATGCTACTTACCACCTAATTTAAGATTAATGGAAAAAAGTAGTCCTTTCTGCCCAAATGGGAGGACAGAATAATCTGTAGAAAGCAAAATCATAGCTCATGCAAAACATTGAAAAAATAGGTTATCAGAACCAGACAGGAGGAGGTAATGGAGAAAGGAAAGGTCTGTGACCTTGCTGACTGTTGAGCGCAGAAAGCTCTGAGTTAGCAGTCCAGATTGTGTGAAGGTGCAGGTCAATGCAGGACAGATATAACTATGTTGACTCTGAAATATATATATTTTTTTTTATGTGACACTCTACCTGAGCCACCTGCATATGTCCATGACTGAGCTAACTTCCTTTGAAACTACTTAGGTTCTTTACATTGCACTTCACAAGTCATAAAGGTAGAGGACTGAGACTTCACTTGGTGCACCTGCACTCCTAGTACAGATAATGTACCTAGACTGTGGATTCACACGCTGGCAGCTCGGAACAGCTTCTGACCTTGGAGCAATTGCAACATAAGCCTTGGTCGAAGAAGTGTGTAGAACAGCACATCCCCACCAGGAAGGAGATACGATAAAAGAAGAATTTGTAGTTGAAAAGTTTCTATTGTAAGTTGCTAGAAAATAGGTCAGGCTAGACAAATATGTCATATAAAGCTTAAAACTGCTGATGTTGTAATAGCCAATTATTAGTTAGCACGATGATTGTTTAAACCTATCACAGAAGACTGCGATATCGGTACTATAAGAAAAAGAATATAAAAGGACTGTTTTTCTTAATAAACATTGGAGCTTTGTTTGCATCAAACTGTCTTCCCATCCCGTGTTGCGATGACACTAGACTTAACCAGGAGCTGACTGCTTAAAATATTCCAAAGCAGACCAGATAAAATTGTGTGGGTTTTGTTTTTGTTTGCTTTTGTAAAAGTTTGAATAAAGTTCAGAATTTGGGATTTCACTGTAATTCTGAGTTTCTTTTCATGTAGTTTTTGCTGAGTTTTGCTCTTGAATATCACTGTGACATTAAAGTAAATCATTAGACAGTGGCCTTTCTTCCTTAAGGGCTATAAGATATAAATGAAATAAATGTTATGGTAAGTTAACTACATAGTAGAGTTGTAATCACAGGAATTCTGTCACCTTTAATGTTATGATTCTTAATTAATCTTTGTAACAGAAAGAAAATAAGTACTAATGAGTTTGTTTATTAACATTTCTATAATTTTATAGTTGCGATTAATTCTTAGAATGTTAATTATGTAATAAATACCTTTAATGCTGAAAGTTTTTAATGGCGGCTATGTCTTTAAGACTTTGTGTCGATTCACATGTAATTTAAGTTGACAAGGACTCTGGCAGTATAAAAGGGAATAAAGCCTGGTTTCAAGGTCTAATTTAGTTGTGGCTTCTGTATGGCTGGTGCAGGACTGCTGGATGTACTTTGATGGTAACATTAAGTCTCACCACTCCCTGAGTGAGGATTGAAGTAATTAGCAGGGCTTAGTGCCAGAAGGCAATGCAATTCACCACGGTTGAATGTAATTCAATATTTATGGAGTGAGAATTTCTGTTCTTTGTGGGCTTTTAGACTACTGATTTTTCTGCTCTGAAGGCGTTCTGAGAACCTCTTTATTTTCTTATGTATATTCTCTTTAGTGTATACAGTTCCTACCTGGGTTCTTAATTGGTACCTCTGTAGGCTTTTATATTGCAATATATGGGGGAACACAGAAGTTCCAGTTATCTTTGAAATAGATGCTGTGATTTTAATTTTTCTTTTGTGATGGCAAGGGAAAGTAGAGGCAGCAACACTCATTCATAGAAAGTTTCAATTCTTTCCTAATTATTCCATAACATAGTGTATGCTGTGTAATTGTTAACAGCAATTTAAAAGTGCTTCCCATAGTTCTCATAGCTAGTAGAAATGAGAATGGGGTCAACAGAGCCCTTGATTAGACTGCAGGTCAAAAAGGTTTAGTGTATATTCTTTATGCACTAAAATCTATTATGTAGACTATAAAATCTGTAGACTAGAGTGTATAGAATGCTGACTGTGCCTCAGTGGACAGGTGGTTCAGTTTAGTGGCACCCACAGTTCTTGCTCCTGGGGAACTCTTGTATATGAACTGAATGAAGATGTGAAATTTTGCCGTTCCCCACTTAAATATTTTTGCAAAGTATACAGTTCTAGAAATAACCAGAAAACTTCATCAAGGTACCTTGTTTTGTCATTTGTAATACAATTATATAGAATAATGTAATAAAGAAGACTTTGATATTTCTGCGAAGATCAAAAGAAATTGTAATGGTGTATTTACCCTTTTTGAAAACATTGTTTCTTCATTTCACTGAAAGCATGGAACAGTTCAAAATATTTGCATAAAATATTTTTATTTTTTGTTGAATCATCAAAAACTTAAGGACTACATCCTGAAAAGAATGAAACTGAAAAGGTTTGCTTAAATGATTGTGGTGTAGATACTGGTTAACAGAAGTGAAATAAATGCAGCATTTTACCTGTTTATTTGTGAGGTTACTCTCCTAGTAGCCACTAATAATTTTCCTCCCACATACTTATTACATAGGTAACTACACAAACATACAACTTAAAGTGACTGTATGAAAATCAATGTTCATATCTTTCAGGGATATTAAGGTCATTTCCATCATCCATGGTTTTGGGAATGCTTGTGTCATAATATTTCCCCACCAGTCAGATGTGCATGTACATTCTGGGCAATTTTAAGATGTGAGCAACAGATTTAGGCATTGTATTAATTCATGTGAAATATTCCTTTGGCGCACCTTTGAGAGCATGTTTTGGTGTATGGTTATTTGCTTAGAGTCTAATACCTAAATTGTGAAAAATGCTTCAGGACAGGAACTCCTTAAGTGTAAAGCACCAAAGCTTTTATTTATTTAACATGAGACAGTGTTAATAGCATTTAGCTCAGAACAAGCAGGGAGTGGAAAAGCCTGTAGGGAATCTATATGGTTGAGTGTTGCGCTGTAGAGGAACTTCTCCATCTTCTCACTTTAAAGAGGTGAAGCGTAATCCCACTATTTGGTTGGCCAGCTAAAATTTTCAGTGTGAAACAGCTCAGCAGGTGTTCATTTTGAGGCTTTTGTTTGGATTAACTCATGTACAGAGGGTATAGGAGTATCTTCATGAGAACTTGTCAGGGATATGGCAATTTTGATAATTTTTCTTTGAAATGCAATATACCTATTAGGGGAAAAAAAAATTAAAATAAAAAATGACAAGTCCAAAAGGAAATTTCCAGTCCAAGACGAAGAGAAAAGCATATGCCATTAAGGTAGAAATTTGTAGTTGATCCAAGTCAATCAAAGAAGGCTGCAAACACTGGTCTACAGCACTCAGACTGAGCAACCTATTCTGTGGTTATCTGGGCGATCTTCCTTCTTTCTATCTCTCTTAATAGAAGTTTAAGTTTTGCAAATTTCATACAACTAGAGAACTGCTTTCTGTCCCACCATCACCTGAATAAATTTTATCCCACCCAACTGCAAAGCTGCCTGCTCACTACCACCATGAATCTTGGTTCCAGTGTTCTGTTTTGAAAAGCTGTTAAAATAATTACAGTGAGTTTATACCTAATTATGGAGCCAGTGACCTGGATTCAGTCAACCTGCCCTTTGCTTTTGGCATTAGGAGCACATAGACTGCAATTATGATTCCCTCAAAAGCCGATGCAGAGGGAAAACTGCTACCAAAGGAGTACTGAATCTGTCCAAAACCAATTACCACCAAGGAAGCCTGTCTTTCTACTGGCTATAGAGAAAACCTAGGACTCATATCTTGAGTCCTAAATTTTGGGCCATCAACAAATAGATGAAGTCTTTGCCAATCCAGGGTTTCCCTAGAGAGGAAAATATCCTTTAAACTGGCAGAACAGAGCATTTCAAGACAAGTAGCAGATTAATCTAAAATCAAACTGAAGATGAACCTATCTGATTGTATATTCTGAGGAGTTGGTATATATATTCTAAGCATAGTAATAGATAAATAGCCTTATTGCATACGGACAGGAAGGAGTTTGGGAATTGATTTATAGATGCTTAACAGGAAAAAAGTTGGAATTAATGTAAAGAGTTAATAAGGGCTTGTAGAGGATCAGCCTACTATCATTTCCGCATAGTTAACATCCAGAGCACTATGAGCTTTCTGACTGAGATCCAGCCCTTCTTCTCCACTGTCCTCTTCCTTGAAGCAGGTGGGGGGAAGTTGAAGAATACCATGGATGTATATAGGATCTGGAAAATTATTTTTTAAACATTTAAACATTATTTTGCCCTCATTCAGTAATTTCCATTTTATGGCTTGCTCATAACTGAAATAGATTTAAATAATATATTTATTTAATATCATATTTAATTGTAGGAAATTAAATTGTGAAGAAAACTTAGATAATCTATGTAATAAACAAATTATATATCTGAAAAAGTTTTTAATTAAATGTTCCATGCTGAACTAATATTAAATAATAAAATATTTTTTAAATTCAAAGAATTAAGTATTTTATTGATGTTTTTATTGTTAATCATAAAATTGATTACTTGAATGTGCCTCAGAAGATTCTAGCTGTGTTAGCCCACTGCTAGCTTTTAAGAACATTCTTGTCTAACAATGTGAAGCAGCTATGTATTTCTTCTGTGCTCTAACATTAAAAGAACAAAAGATCCTCGGCTATGTGTATCTCTTCCCTGCAGGTTTATATCCTTATCTAGTATTTCAGCATTTAATCTGAATGTGCTTTTGTACCTCTGTGTGTAAAAGAAGATGAGGAAATTATACACTGTGTCTTAACTCTGCTTTCCATGTTTCTCTGTCTCTAGCATCTCTACAACCCTGTGTTTAAGAAGCGTCATCTTGCATTTGTGTTGTGTGGTAGTAATTAGTGCACTGAACTATGAAAGTCTAGGAGCTTATTTAAAATTAATTATATCAAAATAGCATCTTGCTGCAGCAAGGAGATGGATTATTATATCTTGAAAAATCTTTAGCTGAAGTAAAAGAAAATAAAATCTACTAGCTGCATTATTTTACCTACAGACAAAATGCTGCACTCTTCATTGATGCAGACTGTTATTTTAAACAGCACAACAGGCTTTAAGAATTTATTCATCTTGTTTTAGAGACACTGGATTACACTGAACACATTGAAATCAGTGATAGAAGTATGGGATTGTAAATAGATTGTCCTAATATATCTTTATACTGTCCACTTCATGGGATGTGTGTTTATTTCACAACTGGAAATATGTGTATGAAGGGCCTTGTGTGTAAATGAGATCAGGACCTGTAACGAGCTTGTACAAGCAGCTTCAGCTTCTCTAATATGTCTTTCTACAAAGCCATATATTGTACAATGAAAGCGGCTGGGAGCTGCACACTTTTGAAAACCTGAACTTAATTGTGGGAGCATTAGGAAAAGATCCGTTTGTGGAAGAGAAATAGAAGATGAGTAATCTCTACTGAAGTCCATGATAATTTCTCCTCTGCAGAGAAAGAAACCTAGGCTGAGGTAGAGGATCTTCAATTGCATACTCACTGTGTTAGTGTGGACATTACATATGCAGCCCACCTCAGTCTATCCTATCATGACAGCTAGGTGAAGCATCTGAAAACTTAAAAGTGAAAGAAAATATGCCTGCTATCTCATCACTTTTACAGATAAGGGGGAAATAGTCCTTATTTTTTTACTTTATCTGCAGGCAAAGCTAGTGGGTGTATTTCAAAGGTGATCTATGTTTTTTATTTTGGTTTCCCTGTGTATATTTCTTTGACAACTCACATTTCCTTAATGGATAAGTGCTATCCATCACAGTCTTGCAGAACTTGTGATGTGAGCCTTATTTTTATTTAGTACTATGGAAATGAGTAAGTTTTCTTTTAACCTGCCTAGTCCCTTTAACAAAATGGGGGCTGGGAATAAAAAGAGAGATTAAAAGAGTTTACTTCTTGTTCTTTAAATGTATTGGGAAAAGACCCAACTGGATCTGTTCCTGGGCGATTTGGTCTAGGTGATCCTGCTCAGGCAGGGGGGTTGGACTAGATGATCTTCTAGGTCCCTTCCAACCCCTAATATCTTCCTCTAGTTCTAAATTCACCCCTTCTTGCTGTTCTCACTTACATTTTCCTTACATTAACAAAACTCATTATTTATTCAATCTCTGAACAGTATATAAGTACAGACATAAGAACATTTGTCCCATTGGTAAGAGCTATGCTCTTGGAGAGGAAGAAAAGCAAGGTTAGTTCTACTTAGAAACACCTTTCAGGATAGTATTAACTAATGTTTGTCCAGCACTTTTATCTATCATGATTTTAAAGTTGTGTTCATATTAGTATATGATTTGACTTACAAGGAGCTAAGTATGCATCATTACAATGAGATAAGCCCTTCACTTATTAAGTCCTTTCTTAATATCCTCTTTCACAAATAAAAGAATAGAATTTGGTTAGATATTGTTGCTTCATTTATATTTGTTTGAACTTTTGTTCAGGTAACAAGAATTGGGGATTGAAGGGCTTCTTTCTCTCTTTACAGAAGAAGCTTAGACAAACAATCATAGTAAGAAAAAATAGAAAATACTTTTTCCAGTCCTTTTGTATTTGTATAGTTTAATAGGTTCTTAGACACCGCTGTTATAATTATGTAGCTAGGTAGATTATTATAACAGATAGGTACTTTTATAGTACATTTCCCGGGAAGGGCTGACCTTTTAAATTAAATGCTCTGAAAATTTATTCCACTGATTAGCGGTTTTTTTTGTAGCTTCTACAGTCTTGTAGCCGATGGAAGCACCGGTAAGCAATGGACCTTTCCCACATTAGTGCTAGAAAACTTTTTATTTAAAGCATAAACCAACATTTTCAGTGGCTAGAATTTTCTGGTATTTCCTTATATTCAAGTTGGCATTTTTGTTGCTCATAATATCTTTTTGGAAATCTGAAAGTTCAGTGCTTTACAAGAACAACATTATATCATCAACTTTTCCTTTTCATCATACATCCCTGGCAAGCTACAAAAGAGGCACTGAACACTACTCATGGTGCATGGAACCAATGTAACACCTCTGATACTGACTTTTGGTTATGTTACTTCCATTGTATAATATAAGTTCTCCATTTTGTGCCCTTTGTATCATAACAAGAGCTCAGGGCAGATAAATGCCGAAAGCAGTATTTCTATTAAATGTTTGTATTTTGAGCTCTCTGTTTTCGATTGTTAGGAGGACCCTCAGTGTAGTTCATAAATGTGGAGGTCATTGTAACAGGTCTGAGCTAAAAGCAAACTTTTTAATTCCTTCCTTAGGAAAATTATCTGTACTTGGAAGCAGCAAAAGTACTTTCAGTTTGCATCTTCAGCCATGGGTATAATTAGCCATCGTGTGCTATGGACTAGAAAGCAAGTACATTGCATTCAGAGCTCTAATTATTTACTAACATCTTCTCTATTGCTACTGGAAAAGGTAATTCTTCTAAATGCTCCTAGGAGAATGTGCAGATAGAAGAAACAATAAATTTAAGTATAGACTTGATCTGGTTAATATTTTTAAATCTTATAGTCCTCACCTAGTAATCTATGTAGACTGTAATGACTTGTAATTTATAATACCTGCCCTTAATCTTCTAATCTATAAGGTAAATACAAAACAATATTTTTCTATTAATTGCCAGAAGAGCCAGAAACTTGAATTTCCTTGTTGCTTGCAATAGAATTATCAATATCTTGAAAGATATAAAACATTCTTGCTGTCTAACCAACTATATTTTGAAGACAGGTTAGTAAAAATAACACAGAATATGATAATAAAGACAGACAGAATAATATAAATAACAGGAAGGACTCTTACCTGAACCTGAGAATCAGATAGTCCAACTGTCCTGGAAGAAGGTGAATGGTGGAACATGAAAGACTGTTATGGTTCAAGGGCTGAAGAATAACATAAAAGAAGCAGAAAATGCATACATTGATAAATAAACAATTTCAGCCAGCAGGGATCAAAAGCTTCCAGTCTGCGTGGAATGTCTTCTGATAAGGGAAATAAACTTGAAGGTAGGGAATAAAAATAGAAAGGAAGTATTTTTTTCATAGAAAAGCATAACTGAGAGTTTAAAGAATTTCTATAGTTCTAATGGAAAAAAAAACCAATCCTCCCTTTTAGTCTAAGTCTACTATGTTGTACTCTTAATTGATTTTTTCTTTCACTCCTAAAGCTGTGTTAATTTTAGAAAGCATAGTAACTTAGTTGGACAAGTCCTTTTGAAATCAGAATTCCAGAAAAGCATGTAATAACTGTTTCCTGAATATCATTGCAACATTTGAAGGCTGTATTCTGGGCTTCCAGAACATAAGTTAAAGTAACAAAATTATTGTGACAGTTGGTTGAAGGTTGGTCAGAGAAGATTCTTATTTGTTTGATTCAAAGTAAGTACTAGAAACCTTAGAATCTACAGATAGACTTGTCATATCAATTTTAGTATTGAATTTATTGGAGGAGGAATAATATCCTGGTAGCTCTGGTATACAAGGCTGTTGGACAAGTCATGGTTCAGAAGACATGCTTTGTGAGACCTTTGTTATTTCCTCAATTTTACATTTACCCATCAGTGTGGTTTTGCATATCAAGGAACCCAGAGAAAAATAACCTCAGTGATAATGGGTATCACAGAAGTATAGTTAACTAGCTGACTATATTTTATACTCTTCCTCTGCCATTTTTTATTCATGAGGGAGTATTTCTCAGAATAGCTTTAAGTTTGGTTTCAAAGGATGAAAGAATTTCAACTGTCTAGTCAGTATCCAAACCTTCACAATAAATCAGAATATTTTCTTCAGTCTCTGAAAGTTCATAGAGTCCACATGATTTATTTATCTGGAACTGCAAGGTTGCAGCTTTCTGAAAGAGTTTCTGTTTTGTTTGCAGTCCATAAAATGCTTCCACATTTAGCTCTAAGTAAAAGCATGCCCTTCAGAGACTGACAGGACTTCAAAGACAAGAACTTTTTGTTAATTGATAACTCTTCCGTCATTAAGTCATGCTTCAATGTGTGTGTCAGAAGCTTGCCTATGAGTAGCAGAGTCAAAAGCATGGAACTAGGAAAGAAAAGACTGTGAAAGCTCTGTGATATGTATTAACCAATGAGTTCAGTGTAACCAAAGACAAGAAATAAGGAGTGTTAGCTAAATCAGTGCACATGGATTCTTGTCGCTTTAACTATAATAAATTAGTAGTGATCTTCTCTCTATGACAAAATTCAGGACAGAATGAATGATCTGACACTGTTCCCCAGGTCAATTACCTTCTTCCCTAAATCTAGTGGGAGCAATTTTCTACTCTTTTCAAGAGGCCATCTCCATATATGAGAAGTTGTCTGCTTCCTTTGTTGTCCAAAGGTCACATGTCCAGACAGCTTTCGTGACTGTGGGTCAGAATCCTCTCAAATACTATTATAGCTTAGACTCTACATCTGCATAAGTCTGTTGGAATTCAGGTTGTAAGTTAAATTGGATTTTGTCTGTGCTCCTGTGAAGAAAAAAAAACCCCAACAAAACAAGAATAGTAGAGGCCATTGGAATATGGCCCTGTAGTCACTGAATCTCTATTAGTTTTGAGTAGGTCCAGTAACTTTATGATGGATTGGCAGAAACAACAAGAGTCGATAAAGGAGTGCATTGTAGTGATTATCCAAGGCTCTGCAGAGTCCTGATCACATTATTTATTGATACAAGTAGTCATGAACACTAGTTGAGAAGTATTTGTCTTCATCAATATCACTGAAAAAAAAAAAGTGGTAGGGAGAGTGGTATGGCTCTAATGACTCTAACCACCATGATGAACTGGAGAGGGGATGAAGCTCAGTACATTACCATAACATTTTTCCTTTTTAAAATTTCCAAGATTTTAAAAGGTGATTCTGTGAAAATAGAGAGAAACCATGCCAGGGAGATCAGCATTATACATTTAGATAAAAGTGCTGAAATAATGCTGAGCAAACAAGATTGGTTTTGACAATATGTCATCTGAATACTTAAACTTTGGAACCTGCAGCAACTGGAACAGTTCAACCCTGTTGAATTTCTCTGTACAACTTGGCATTAGTGCAACGACTTGGCACTAAGGCAATTCAGATCTGGTCTCACTTGTAGATTGAGGCAGAAGAGAATCTTAGACTTTTCCATCTATATACTGTCAAAATCACGTAATTGTGAGTTGTTCTGTTTTTCATGCATTTATTCCTGGGGATTTTGTTGTTGGTTTTTTTTTTGGTTTATTTTTGGTTTTTTTGGGGTTTTTTTGGTTTGTTTTTTTTTGTTGTTGTTTGTTTGTTTGTTTTATGATTAATGTGGCTCTGAATCAGGATCAGATTCTTAATCCTGAACTTTCCACCTGATTTTAATGAAATTCAGACTTGGGTCAAAACTGTGTCCTGTGTCTTTCCACCTCCTAAGAGAAGAGGCAGAAAATGTCTTAGTACATTCATGTATGGAGTTCGTTTGGTTTGCATCCCCATGAGACCCAGCATTTGCTCTGAATTTTCCTTGGTTTTTTTGCCATACAATTTATTTATCTCTTTTCTGTTTTGTCTGTTTGCAACACAGATTTGTAATATACAGTGCAATATCTGGATGGGTCTAGTAATGTCCACTGCCTGGAAGCCTGGTAGTCTCCTTGATCCTGGTGGGTAGGGATGGTTTGCAGGGATTTTTCTGGAGTAATGAGGATATATAGCTCCCAAGGGAACATAACAGGATTGAGAATAAGGAATGTTTCAAGACTTTGTTGTCATAGGGTTGTGATTTAAAGCTTAGTGTTCACCTTCACAAGTGTAGACATGAATTTCTGTACTTTTTCAGGGAAAGAGAAACACCTGTTTCATCACTGGTGTGAGGCTCTGTAATCCCATCTGGCATCTCTGTGCAGTTTGCCATCCAACTAGGCACTGAGAGGAATTTATGAGGGTGAATGAGACCATGTATGCTGGAATACATCAGAGCATATTTTCTTTTTTTTTTCACTACATTCCTGATCTGAGCTAATGCTGAGATTAGTATACCAATAAACAAATAAAAAGGCCAGTAACCATTTTCTGGACCTTACCCAGTCTGAACATGTCTTACATCTGTATATCTAAAGTCTTTTACCTTCCTCTGTGTCCAGACAGCCTGTGTTGGAAGTGGTCTGTGACTCATACTGATTGCCACATCATGACCAAACCAGTCATTTAATAACTGAGCAATATTCAAGTGCTTATGTGGGGAAAGTTCTTAAAAATTGACAAGTCCATGAAATGTACACTTTTCAGGGACTAATTAACAACTGTAAGTAATGTGATGGCCATTCAGTTCTTGATTTTATAAATATTGTTCACAGATTCACAGATATTAGGGGTTGGAAGGGGCCTAGAAGATCATCTAGTCCAACCTAGCAGGATCACCTAGACCAAGTCACCCAGGAACAGACCCAGGCGGGTCTTAAGTGTCTCCAGAGATGGAGACTCCACAACCTCCCTGGGCAGCCCGTTCCAGAGCTCTGTCACCCTTACTGAGAAAAATTTTGGGCATCTGGGTCCCTGTTTAAATCAGTGAATTGTAACCAGCAAAAAAATATATTTTTTGGGGGTGCAGGCTCTCCTATCTGAAATCCTCTGGCCCCTACTGAAGCTATCTCATAATAAATGTTATACAGTATTATCCACAACAAACACACTAACAATCAGCATCAATAACACTTATGGTTGCAAGACAGTAATGAAGAACCACATCCTTAAATACAGAAATCAACCAAACTGCTGGTGGGTGGGAGAGATATTTGGGTATAAGATAGCTTTTCTTTACATGTTGGAAGTGGGCAGTCAGATTCTGTATATGTTGAAATCTGGAGGCTGAACAGTCAAGGATGGTGAATGAGAATGTTTCTGGGGGTGGCAATGATGCAGTGACTTTCAGAGGAAACGTTACCATGGCATTCGCAGGCTGATATATAAGAGATATAGAAGGAAAACTCTGAAACCAGTGCCAGGATATGGACAGAAAAAGCGAGAGGATGATGAAATGTCTCATTATCCAAAAGTGGCATTCTGTCTTCATGTGGTAGCAGTTTCCTTTTCCTTCACTGCAGCTTTTGTGTTACCCACTCTTTGACAAATACCACTCAGCCATGTCACTCCCTCCCTTTTGCAATCATTTTAGTTATATCTTCAGTAAAAAATATTGCTCAAAATGATGTCTTTTTGGCAATAACAGCAATAACTAAATTTTAGTCAGTACTACGGTGATATGAGTTCATTTCTCTAGGTCAGAACACCCAGTGATATCAGGTACTGTATTGCATCAAGGTTTGATTTTATCTGTATCCCTAGTGCAGTTCTGAATGACAGTGATGTAGTGGGATACTGCATCTTGTGTGATGATAATGATATTAAAGAATACCATCTACCCAGGGAGGCACATACCTGAATCTACTTCCTAACCAATAATATCTGGACATGAGCAGCCAGTGTGAGCTTGCAGCCCAGAAGGTCAATCCTGGGCTGCATCAGAAGTGTGGTCAGCAGATGGAGAGACGTGATTCTACTGCTCTACTCTGCTCTGGTCAGACCTCACCTGGAGTACTGCGTTCAGCTCTGCAGCCATCAGCACAGGAAGGACATGGATCTGATGGAGCTGGTCAAGAGGAGGGCCGCAAAGATGATCAGGGGTCTGGAACACCTCTCCTGAGAGAACAACCTGAGGGAGCTGGGATTGTTCAGCCTGGAGAAGAGAAGGCTCGGGGAAAACTTATAGCCACCTTCAAGTACCTGAAGGGAGCTTATAAAAAGACTGGAGAGGACCTGTTTAGAATGGCCTGTAGTGAAAGGACAAGGGGCAAAGTTTTTAAACTAGAAAGGAGTAGATTTAGATTAGAAATAAGGAAGAAGTTATTTCCCATGAGAGTGGTGGAGCACTTGGAACAGGTTGTCCAGGGAGGTGGTTGAGGCCCCATCCCTGGAGACATTCAAGGTGAGATTGATAAGGCTCTGAGCAACCTGCTCTAGTTGAAGCTGTCCCTGCTCTCAGCAGGAAGATTGGACTAGATGACTTCTAGAGGTCCCTTTCAACCCAGACATTTCTGTGATTCCTCAGTCAGCTTCTATAATGGTTGAAGAAGACAATGTGCTACTTCCTTTTATTTTGATTCCTATATACTACTGTGAACTTCCCAGGAGTACTGTGTCTTTATTGTATATTAATACCTATTTGTACACCACCTGACACAAAGGATCTTGTGTCTTTGGGAACTTAGTTGCTGTAAGAATACATATAACCATCACTACTCTTTATCATAATAATGGTAATGCTTCTGGAGTTCTTGGACAAAACCAGGTGATTTATTTATCATCCTGGATAATATTCCCATCTTAATTAAAACAGCTGTAAGTGTCTAGGCTTGAGTGATAGATATTGATGAGTACCTTGTAACTAAGAGTAGTCATAAATATGTAAAGCAAGTTGGGTTACTCCAAGTGTGTCTAGCACTATAAAAATATTTTTCTTATTGTCAGTATTAAAATATAAGTGTTCATAAATCTGTTTATATTAAAGTTATGCAAAAACTAATAAAACATCAAGACGTTTATGATTTGTGAAACTTAGGCCTGTCATTTGCTAAGTCCCTGATTCTTTGAAACTGTGATATGCTGTCTATATATCTTCACAAACTACAGGTGCAACACTGCTTCTGATAAAATGATTGAGGATTCATTAAAATAAATAAAAAATGATGCTGAAAAATATGCCAGACCATGTGTCATTTCATTATGTCAAACTTTTATATTACAATTCTAAGTTATACCTCATCATAGCCATAAATAGGTTGCACATTTTTTTTAAGAGTTCATGGAATTGGCATCTTAGGTAATGTCAGAAAGATAACCATTTCTGCCGGTAGGTTGTTATCGAGGGAAATAATTCTTGAGGGTCTAAAAACACTTGAGATTTCATAGTCACTAGACTGATATATCTTTGTTTCCCTAAGTTTTACTAACATCTTTACACAAGGATGGAGCATCTGAATTTTGGTGATTTTTTAGTGACTATAATGATCTTTGATAAACCCTGTCCAAGAGTGTCATTGTTATATATAATCCAGCTGAAAACCCTTTATCTCACAATGAAAAAAAAAATCCTTTAAGAGGTTGTGTACACATTTCAACAATTTTCTAACCTGAATTTATGTAAATTTTCTCAATTGTATGAAGTATTTAACTGATATAGAAATTGTTAGCTCTTTCCTCAAGATTGGGAAAAGCATAGTTTTAGTTGAGATATAATGTATTCCCTTGAGGATTCGTGCATTCTGTTTACAGGAGTTTCCTATTAGTCCCATAATAATAGTTTCATCTCAAGGTTAGACTATATGAAGAAAAGTCAAGAGTGATTGCATGTTGAATTAAAATACTTCAGTTGAAGAATTAGAAAAGGGAGATTATTTAGGTTAGTTACACGCATACAGGATATTTGTCCATCTGTTAAAATGTCTCAGATGAATTAAGAGTTCTTCCTTGTTAAACAAAGAACCAAACAAGCAAATCAGAACAATAACAACAAAACAGAAGAGAGGTTGCAGAGCAAAGATTGATGTTTCTTAAAAGGCATGAAAATATTTCCAGATAGGGTTTTTTTTTTTGTCTTATGCACTAGGAACAGACTTGGAATTATTTTAGTGTAACTTTAACAAGAATGTCCTGTGATGGTCATCTGTCCTGGGTGGAAGCTTCTCTGAAGAAGAAAAACATTAATGAGGAAGAAGAAATGGCTTGTGCATGAATTAAAAACAGTTTTCTGATCTTGCTTTTTTGTACTAACATCCCTAGACATCTAATGGCATTTCCATCCCTGGACTCCAGTTTTATATATATATAAAACAATAAAAAACATCAGGCAATTTAATTAGTCAATGTTTATAAAGCTCTTTCAAGATGAAAAGAGTTCTCTAAGTGGCATGCATTATTAATTTATATTAATATTTGTTCAAAAATCGAAGGCTGAAATTGTTGACATCATTAATGTGCATAAATGCACATTTTTCTTAGTTTAATATGTTTGCTAACTTTACATTAAACATTTCTACTGTTTTAGTTACAAGTTCTTTAAAATTTCATATTTGTTAGCTGACAGTAAATGAATATATTATTATTAGTGTAACACAGGTAGTCAGAAGATACTAGGTATAAACACCATCATGATATGTAGTGTAACAGATTGAGCTCTGTAGTGTTTCCAATTGGGCAATATAGAAAGAAAATGGTAGAAATTTGGGCAAAACAGCAGCATGCCTCTAGCCATACACAATTCAGGATCATGGTGGTGTTGAGGTATAGAAAGTCTGTTCCTCAGAGTGGTTAAAAGCACATGTCTTTATTGTTTCCAGTGCTAAATTAAGAAACTTGGATTAAATTTGTGGGTATCTTTCTGAAAGAGGTCAGAACTATGAATGGTTCCCAAGGACTTCCATCTGACATAAACAAGCTTTGCCTTGAATAATCAGCTTTGCGATTGCATTTTTCTTTGTTATTCATCACACCGCTGAGTTTATGCATTGTAATTTCTCCTGTGTAGTGTATTAGGGATTGCAAATGGACAAAATTAATTTCTGTGAGCTGTGTCCCAAATTTCTTTGGAAATTTCCATTCCATACCCACAGGATCCACTTCCTTGTCATTGATTTAAAAAATTGCCAGGATTTCACAAATACCCAGTGTTATGTGACACATTTAGGGTTTTCAGTTTTTTGTGGGTTTTGGGTTTTTTTTTTTTGGCTTGAATTTATACATTTAATATGTATGTCTTCTCTGGGTTCATTGCCATTTCTGGATTTGCAATAGATGAGTGCTGTGCAGACTTTATGGCCCTTGGACATTTGCAGGACATCAAAAGTTCATGGGTAACCTGGGAATTTGGTAGCAGCCCATTAACCCAGGAATTTCTCTAACAGTTTAAAAGCATCTGGTTATTGCCAGCAGGAAGCTAACTATCCCTTACAACCACTGCTCACAAGTAAACCTGGTTAATGCAATATGTAGACTGACTGGATGAAGTTTGAAGCACTATTAATTTCTTACCTTGCCTGCATGTTAGCTCTTTTGTTAACCTTTTGAAGACTAAATGATGTTTACCTGGGCTTACCACTAGAAAATAACCATTTAGCAGAGGATCAGTGCCAGGACAATTTGAATGTATGAATGAGAGGCAAAGAGCTGAGTGCCTGAATCTTATGAAGAAAGTAGATGCCATTAAGCAGTATTTGCTTTAAACTGAAAGTATATGACACGAAATAGCTAAAAGAGCTTCACTGCAGCCTGAGATACAGGGGCATAAGGATTTTAGCATTCTGTCAACAACCAGTGAGACATAATGTCCTAAGTGATAGTCATGAGAGATGTGATCAAAGCTGTCCTGTATTCCCTCTTGGACGATTCAGAGCTTTTTTTCTTGGTTGGTTTTTTTTTTTTATTATTTATTATTTCATATATATATTAACTCAAATACCAGTGGACCTGTTTTTTTATCCACTGCATATTGGCATAGATTAATTTATTCATATTTTAGGTGGGAGAATTGTGCTTCCACCCATGGGTATATTTTACATATGTTTTGAAAAAAATGATGATACATTTCAAGGGTAAAGATTTTTCTTTTACTGTATGAGGTTTGGTTGTGTTCTTGCTGCTCTTTTGTTTTGTGATTCAAACATAGTTGACAGAGATTACTTTATTGTTGGTTGGGACTAAGTTTAAGCTTAAACTAGGAGTTTAATGGAATTACTTCCTATTAATTCTGTTTAAAAAAAAAAAAAGGAACATTAAAACTGAATTGAAGGAGCAAATAAAAATGTGGTCTAAAAGCTTGAGAAACATGATACAAACATTGGAAGTGAACGTAAGTGCAATGTACAAAATGGTGAACCTTAGGATAGCAGGGCAAAAGGGGAGACACCTAAGGAAGTATACTGTCTGACATACAACACAGAGAAATCACCAGGCCAGTGCTTTTTAGGAATGCACAAACTTTATCCAAAGTTCATACATACCAATTTATCCAGCTTCAATTCCCGTCTCACCAGTACAAACTAAGAATTTCATCATGGAAACACTGAAACGTGGCATGAACTATTTTGAAAAGTCCTTCAATTTTAAGCAGAGGTTTCTGTGAACTTTGGAGTGTCTACAGCTATGTGGCAGAACTTAACCATAAAAATCAGTTCTTTGCTCAGGGATTTTGTGTGGAGTTTCCTGAGTTCACTGTGTTCCCCTGGGAGCAGCATGCACAGGGCAAACAGAATATTTGAGCTGGGTTGTGCTGTGCCAACTGAATGGGGTGAGTAATAATAAATGGCATTCTGCTTTCCCACACAAATAACAGTTCCTGAAGTGAAGATAGAAAAGCCTCCCAAAACAAAAATCGAAATTCAGAATGAGAGCAAAAGGCCACACTGCCATTCCCACCCTTTCATTTTGCCCTCTTACTATGCAAACTCTATTAGACATGTAGTTCATTATCACAGGTAGTTGTATCCACTTTTAATTGCTTTATATTCCATCCTTTCTGCTCTTATTCTCAGTGACTAAATTTTGGTATTTTTCCTCTTTACAGACTTACTCCTACCTCCTCTCCTGTGGTGTCTCACCACCTTTTTTTTTTTTGAGAGAAAAGTTTTTTGAATGAATACAGATTATTAACAACCAGAAAATAAATTCAAATGCATAGATTATCATTTTAGATTTCTATTCAGCATTTTGTTCTACATTTGTAAGAGCTAGAATATTACAGACTTTTTGCATTGTCTATGAGTATTCACTGGGTAAACAATCACATGGACACTGACTGTTTACTTTTCACTTCCATGCTTTTTTTCCAGTTGTTAAAAAAACACATTTACTAGAAGGAATCCCTAAGGATTCCAGCTGTTTTTTGAAGATTGTTGGGTTCCATATTATGGAGTTGATCATAAGTAAATTTAACCTGCCTTAAAAAATTTAACAGAAATGGATATTTAACAGAAATGGATATTCAGTTGAATTAACCACTATTTTTGAAATATGGAATATACAAGATTCACCTGCTAACTCTTTGCAGGTTAAACAAACATTTGTTTTGCAATTGATGTGAAACAAATTATTTGGATAAGCATGTAAGCAGTGTGTGGGTGGTTTCAGTAAAAGACACTAATTAATCCAATAAGGTATTTGCTACCAAATTGTGCTTACCCATAATAGATTCAAATTCACTGCCACTCATAAGAAACTCTAATGAACATGTCACCACTTGGAAGATGTTGTATACAGTCCTAGGTTTTGTTAAGTTTAACAAGACTTTAGTTAGGTCAGAGTTTAAAATGTAATGTTCTTATCATTGGTATCTAATTCTACCTACCATGTCACACTTAGGACATGAGACTAACAAATGATGTTGCACTATTTGTCATATCTGGCCTATTCTGTGGTTCATTTCTGCTTCATTACAAAAATGATGGGAAAAACCTACTTCTTACAGTGGTATTCTTTTGAGGACTGGTTTTTGCTTAATAATTTTTTCAGGTACATTGATACCTGTAGAATTGTGCACATGTGCACCATAGCCTACTTTCAATGTCTATTTACACACTTGATTACACAGCAGAACAATTTCTTCAGTCTAATGCCTTTCTGTGCTGCCTTGGCTGGTTGGAGACCCCCAGGGAGAATGTCATTGCAGGGTAGGGGGAAACACAACCAGTAATTTTTCTTAGTGCCACTTTCTGCCTCTGGTATGGGACATGTTAGGGCTGAAATGAGCTGCAGAGATCAGAACTGTTCCATTTCAGTTTCTGAATGAACATTTTCTGACAGTGTGCTGGACAGCAGGGAGGAATACACTTGCACGTAGATTGCAGTCAATGATATTTTTTCTCTAGGCTGATTAACCCACTTGGGGAAAAGAACCTATGGACAACACCATGTTGTTCTACCTTATTCCAGTAGCTCATTTAGCTTCTTTAGAGATAGAACTGACACCAGTGCACTACCCTGAAGGCTGCAATATAAATGTATTCTGGAGTGTGAAGCCTGAGGATAATTTTTGGCTGAAGAGTACTTAACTTCTTAATATTTCTGTGAAATTAGGCTGCTGGGTCACAGCAAATGTACAGATGAATATGAGATTGGGAATAAGAGTGCTTTCTTCAAAAGGGAGAATAAAGTTCCTCCTGCGTATCTGCACTTGGTCCTGCAAAGGACTGGGGGACAGTGGGGTGGGTGGGAACCTTCTCCCTGGCCCTGTCAACCTCTATGACCCGAAAGAGTAGGGAATGGGGCAACTAGATACCCTGGAGTGAGTTGGGTGCAGAAATTATGCTCTCCTGGGAACTTATTGCTGTGTACTGTAAACTTTCACCAGCAAGTGGGGAAGGGGGCTCAAGGTGGCATGCTGGAGGGTGGGTGTTTCACTATATCCATTTTGGGAATGTGTTCTATCAAACTGAAAATGTAAGAAAGCCATTAGTTTCCCTTGCCTCTGGGAATACATAGCCAAAGAAACAGAGAAGGATAAATAGAGAAAGGTATGTTAAGGGTCATAGAAAAACAAACCACTGTGGTATTTATATCTTGCTGCAGTGATTTGACATTGAACCACAGAAACAGATTTCTTTATTTCTTCCCTATCCAAGACAAGATTTGCCTTGTAATTTAATAATGGATAAATTCACCATGTGAATTACCTTTCCCAGGCAGTTTAAGAACTTCCATGGTTATCTTACAACTATATTTGGGGGCCTTTTTTAGGTATATGGCTTTTTCTGGGAATGATCAACCTTGGCCTCAGGGAACCACTGTTAATGCATCCACAGAAGACAGTTCTTGACAACAGAAGTCCAGGATGAAGTTTTGTTTGCATTACAATATTGTAGGCATGGCAGCTACATGCTCCTTTGCCTCACTGAGAACTGGCATACCAGTTACACCCAATGGCATCCCAAGGCTACTTGGCATAGTGTTTGCCAATTCACTCTGGCTTGGATGCACTACTGTTTGTTAAGCCCAACCTTGAAAAGTCTAACCCTGAGACCACTGGCTGTCATATCACAGTAGCTAATACGTTCTTGCAATATCCAGACCATTTCTGCCTAGAGGTATTGATAAATACAGGAAGTCACAAAGGTGATGTCAAGGCTTATATATGTGCCTTTATAGTCCCATTATACTGGGCACAATTTTAGAAAAACAGAAACAAGATACTTGAAAGCAGTGAGTCTGTCTGAGAATCTCACTGGAACAATATATTTACAGACAACTGGAGTTCTTGGCTACCACCAATGTATATGATTTCACTGGTAACTACTTCCAGACAATACCACCGAGTACTTTTAAGCCAGAACTGAAAACTTAGACCTAGGGCTAGTTGTATGACCCAATAAAATTATTTTATTATTTATGTTTATTCCTTTTGTGTATTTTAAACTTTGGAAGACACTGGGCCATCATATTGCACATCTACAGAAGTTTCCAGATTCTTGCCATGAGCAATATTAAGGAGATTACATTGCAGAGATCTGGTCTGAAATCTTCTGAAACATATTTAGCTGGCAGGAACCAGAGTAATATTGTTAAACAGCACTGAAAAGCTGCTCAGCATGCATTAATTTCAGACAATATGCACATTATCTCAAAACGTACCAGTTCCAGAAAAGAAGATTACATTAAATGTTATTCATCACTAAGAAAAACAATGGCACTTTTCCTATTTTTACATTCAATAAAAAGCAGATGGGACAAAGCACAAAGTCAGCTAGACTTGGGAAAGCTATGTACATATCATAAGTTGCCATAGGTCACAGGTGGGTAGCAGCTACACAATGACCAGTCCCCAGACATTCAGCTGGATCCTTGAGATGCTGTTTTACTAAAAGGATGTTATATAAGATGTCTACAACTGCTAGAGAATCACAGAATCACAGAATGTTAGGGGTTGGAAGGGACCTAGAAGATCATCTAGTCCAACTCCCCTGCCTGAGCAGGATCAACTAGACAAAATCACAAAGGAATGCATCCAGATGGGTCTGGAATGTCTCCAGAGAAAGAGACTGCACAACCTCCTTGGGCAGCCCGTTCCAGAGCTCTGGCACCTTCACTGGGAAAAGGTTTTTCCTTGTGTTGACCCTAAACCTCTTGTGCTCCAACTTGCTCCCATTGCCTCTTGTCCTAACACTGGATGGCTTTGAGAAGAGTCTGGCTCCGTCCTCCCTACACTCACCTTTAACATATGTATTGACATTGATGAGATCCCCCCTCAGTCTCCTCTTCTCCAGGCTAAAGAGCCCCAGCTTTCTCAGCCTCTCCTTGTAAGGGAGTTGCTCCTTAAGTTGCACTCCCTTAATCATCTCGGTGGCCCTGCGATGGACTCTCTCCAGTAGCTCATTGTCCCTCTTGAACTGGGGTGCCCAAAACTGGACACAGTATTCCAGATGGGGAGGAGAACCTCCCTTGACCTGCTGGCCACAATTCTCCTAATGCATCCCAGGATGCCATTGGCCTTTTTGGCTGCAAGGGTGCATTGTTGACTCACGGTTATACCCCTGTCCCAGGTCCCTTTCCCCAGAGCTACTCTCCAACAGATCAGTCCTCAGCCTTCACTGATACATGGTGAACTATAAGATAAAGCGCTCTACACTTGCTCTGATAAATTTCATTAAATTTCTCCCTGCCCAGCTCTTCAGCCTGTTCAGGTCTCTCTGGATGGCAGCACAGCCTGCTGCTGTGTCAGACACTCCTCCCAGTTTGGTGTCATGAGATGAGGAGAGGAGCTTAATTCCTATGTTAGTTTGGTGGAGGATGAAAAAAACCCCTTCCTATGGTGTATGTTTATTTTATTTATTAATTTCATTTATTTATCTCTGTCCAGACTCATTTTTTTTTAAAAAAATCAACAGCTGTATTCATCTCTCCATCTCACAATAAACTAACCTAAATACATTCTTCTGTTTTCTAGACATGAGTCACCTCTCACAACCAATCCTCCGATCCTTCTCCCTTGTGAAAATCTTTTTATAGTCCAGTTTGACTTGTCTTGCTGAGTCACTAATAAACAACTCTTAGTGGCCTTTTTTCAAATCTAATTAATTCATACAAGCAGCCCATGTGCCCTTTAAATGTATTTCCACTAAAGACCTACAGAGTATTTCTATCATCTGGATTAGGACATAACTTTCTAAAAAATCCTTTAGTTTATATACTTTCCATCATTTTTGCAATGTTTATGGGAGTAAACTCCATGTAGGAACCAAATCAGGAAAGTAGACTTGGACTAAAGGTACCCAAAAGCTGTGAACATATATATAATTGTTCAGATGACAGTATTCTTGTGTTCAGAATACTATCTGATAATTTGATTGTGCCCTTCCCCTGTACCAGATGTCCCAGTCATTGTAACTGGACAAATATCGTGAATATCTCTTAAAACATATTTCAGTATGTGAAACCCATTCTGAATGTGGTGATGAGCAGGGGATAGCAAAATATTCACTCAAACTGTTATTCTGATTTTGTAAAATGTAGAAGTAGACCTGATAATCTGTCAAAAGAATACCAGGGAGTACAAACTCTTTGTAACTGGGGTTTACATACAAACTATTCTAGCATGTGTATTAACATTTATTTTATGCCTTAAAATCAGTAAAATTATTTGAAATTGCTTTTTAGTATTGGCTATATTAGAGGTAGATTTTCACTCAATGTATATCATATTTTACTCTGATGTAATTTATTCTTTGGGCCAGATTCTCATATTTTATAGGACTGCAGACCCTGTTGGATTTAAAAGATTACTTGTATTATGATTGACAGTAGATACTGGCATTGTCTTCCTAAGAGATTTGATATTATTTTTGGTTAAAGTGTGAAATGGGACATGCTATAACTTCTTTGGATCAAGGGGAGTGCTACTTCTAAAAACATTTAAATAAAGTATTAAAGGAACAGAAAATTTTCCTCTCAGATAAATACAACTCTAATAATTTATATTCTGCAGTTAGTATGCATGTCTCCTTCAGTCTTGTCCCCCATGCAAAACAGATATTGACCCTATGTACTACACTGAGAGTAATTTTGCATATAGAAGTAATAAAAAAAATTTTTTACACAACCCCATAGCCAAAAAGCTTGGCAGAGATTTTTAGCTTTTATAAACAGAAAACAGTGTTAAATTCAGTTAGCTTGTGAAATATCATCAGATTATAGCAGTAATTTGCATTTTATATTTCTACTGAATATGTTATTTGAATTTATCTGAACTTCACTGCATGTGACTCAAGAGAATGCTGAAGTGAGAAGAGGATGTCTATGGAAGAAATTTCCAAGGCATGGTATTGGAAAAGGAAACCTCTAACCTCTTGGAAATAATAGACCTTGTAAATAATATCAGTGATAAAAAAAATATTCTTTAACTGCTGGGAAATAATAGAATTTCTTAGATACAATCAATGTAAAATGTTTCTATTCAGATGCAACATTTTGAAACTATTTTGTGAGTTGAGATAAAATTTTCACTGATAAAAAGTAGAAATGAATATTTTGATTTTCTAGACTAATTGTGATAAGATTAAAATCCTCTGTTTTGGTGCAATTATTTACATTTGCTTTATAACATTAAACTAATATTGCATGTTAATATTATATTTGTTTTTTTCTTATAGTCAACTTCTTTTCTTTGCAGAAACAAAACATGTCAATAGATTAAATTGAAGAAAACCTAAGTAATTTTCAAATTTTGACTTTGTGCGCTAAGATCAAGTCACTAAAAAGAGTCTGGTGTCTAGAAAGAAAAAAAAATATATTATTTGTCCACTACATTTGAGTTATTTCCTTTAATCTAGAACAGAAATACAGTGTTTGGGCATCATTACAGAGTGGAAATTTTTATTTTTTTTCATGATCCCTTTAATAACAGACCTAAAAGTGATATGGTCTCTGTGCTGCAATAGGCCTTGTCAACAGCAGTTTTCAGGAACATCAAGTGAAATTTTCAGAAACAACAGTGGATTTAAAATGGTGCTATCTGATTAGCTGGGCATGATTTGGATGATGTAGATTTTTCCAACTATTGTTTAGGAGTACTATTATTTAAGGAATCCTGTTTGAAAGAAGGTATTCACTTTATTTTAGAAATTTAGAAATAATATTTCAGTTGGTGTGTAAGAGGCATAGAAGGATGTAGCAAAGGAGAGGGCACAAGTACAAGGGGTGCTCTTCTCATTATGGTTATATGTATATAGAAATTAACCTTTTTTAATGGTTGAAAAAGTTGATTGCCATATATTTGCATGTATGTATGAATATATATATATGTATACATTTCCCTGCTTTCAGTGGTACCTGTATTTTAAAACTCATTCTGAGTGCCTAGGGGAGATGGGAAATTTTGCATCACACCTGTCATAAGACATCAACAGCAGCAACAACATCAGAGTAATAACAGTTTGTAAGTGACAGAAGGTCACAAAGGAAGAATCTTTTCTCTCTAGTTACTTGTGTTCCTGAATGTTATATTCAAGCAGGACAATACAAGCAGCAGTCATCAATGAGGTTGCAGACCATTTACAGAAAGGATAAGTGAAAGACATAGGTAAAAGAGCTATTTCTGAGAAAGACATGAGACCTGAGAAAATATTATCTGTAATTAATTTATGTTTAACAAATAATGTACAAATCCAGAGGTGCTAATGGAAAGTCAATCATAGAATGCTTTGAGTTGGAAAAGACATTTAAAGATCATCAAGTCTAAACCCCCCTCTGCCATAGGCAGGAAGGAACAGCTTCCACTAGATGGTCTTTCTCAAGGCACTGTCCAACCTGACCTTGAACACATCCAATGATGAGACAGCCACACAACTTCTCTGGGAAACCTGTTTCAGTGCCTCACCACTCTTGTCATAAAAAATTTCTTCCTCATATCCAATCTAGATGAACCCTCTTTCAGTTTAAAATCATTATCCCTTGTCCTATCACTACAGGTCTTAGTAAAAACTTTTCTCCCCATGTTTCCTATATGCTCCCTTAAGTATGGAAAGGCTGCAATAAGGTCTTCTCAGAGTTTTCTTCAGGCTGAACAACCTCAGTTTCTCAACCTTTTTTCATAGATGACCTTTTCTTGAGGTTCCAGACCTTTGATCATTTTTTGTGGTGTCCTCTGGATTTGCTCCAACAAGCCCATGTCTTTCCTGTGCTGAGTACCCTGGACATGGACACAGTACTCCAGGTCAGGTCTCACAAGATTGGAGCAGAGGAGCAGAATCCCCTCCTTCAGTCTGCTGACCATGCTTCTTTTGATGCAGCTCAAGATACACTTGGCTTTCTGGTCTGTAAGTACACAGTGCTGGCTGATATCTGATTTTTTATCCACCAGTATTTCACAGGGCCCATCTTAATCCATTCATCTCCCAGTTAGTATTGATACTGAGGATAGCCCTGACCTAGGTGTAGGATCTTGCACTTGGTGTCATTGAACTTAATGAGATTCACACTAGACCACTTCTCAAGCCTGTCGGTGTCCCTCTGGATGGCATCCCTTCTCTCTAGCATTTCAAATATACCACTTAGATTGGTGTATTCTGCAAACTTTCTGAGGGTGCATTTAATCCCTTTATGTCATTAATAAAGAAACTGAACAGTACTGGTCACAGTACAGGCCCCTGAGGAACACCACTTAGTACTGATCACCATTTGGACATTGAGCCTCTAACTGCAATTCTTTTGTATGTGGCCATCCAGCCAATTCTCTGTCCATTGAATAGCCCATCCATAAAATTAACATCTGTCCAATTTAGAGACAAAGACTAAAGACACAGTATGGGACTGTGTCAAAGGATTTACAGAAGACAAGGTCAATGACATCAGTTACTCTTCCCTTATGCAGCAATGCAGTCTTTCCAATAGTTCATTGTAGAAGGCCAGCAGCCTATTTAGGGATGATTTGCTGATTGTGAAGCCATGTTGATTATCTCTAATCACCTCCCTGCCATCCATGTGCCTTGACCTCACTTCTAGAAGGATCTAGACTGTGATCTTGCCAGGCACAGAAATAAGGTTTAGTGTCTGGTTGTTCCTATGGTCTTCCTTTTTATTATTTTTAAAAATGAGTGTGATACTTCCCTTCTTCCACTCACTAGATACTTTGTATGACTTTCATGACTTTTCAAATATGATGGAGGGTGAGATCTACATCTGTCAGTTCCCTCAGGACAATGGGATGCATCTCATTAATACTCAAGGACTTGTATAGGTACATCTGAAATATCTTTACTTGATGCTTAAAAGATAAATTGAAATAAGTAGTGTAATATATCGTAAAACTATACAGGAAAACTGTCAATCACTCATGGACATTTTTTTTCTCTCTTTATTCTTCCAGCTAGGGTAAGTTTTTAAAGTCTTAGTCTGGGGATTATTTCGATTATTTGGATAGCATTAGAGGAAAAAGTATCTAGGTTGGCCTGGTGTCTTCAAATGTTGAGAGTCACAGGTCCTAGAGGAGATACAGATAAACATGCATCACCAACTTTCACAGAGATAGGTTGTTGACAAGGATATTTTTAGTGTTAGGTGTATAATTATATATAAGTAGTATTTATAGCTGATTTAAGCATATTTTTTCTTACATTCTATAAATAAAATGGTACATTATAATTGTAAAAGTTCTGATTACAAGGGGATTCATGTATTTGCACCCATAAATTTGGGTTATTTAGCTGTATTTCAAAGAGAATTATCTTCAGTAAGAGATTTTCTTCCCTCCTTCATCTTTGTAATTCACTTTGCAATA
Source organism: Ceyx melanurus (assembly GCA_024611195.1). Lineage (NCBI taxonomy): Eukaryota > Metazoa > Chordata > Aves > Coraciiformes > Alcedinidae > Ceyx > Ceyx melanurus. The sequence continues at coordinate 42,801 of JANHGL010017207.1, forward strand.
TTGAATATTTATTTTTTTTTAAAGAAAGAAAATAGATTTATAGATTTATTCTATTATTAGAATAATTATATTACCTACTATACTCTACTGATCCCAGTAATTTGTTTTTGACTCATAAGGCTTTAGAAATATCTTGGGTCTTGATTTGAAATAATTAAAAAGTTGAAAACACACAAATTTCCTTTTAAGTTGTTTCACTCCTTAGTTACCCTTTGTTTTCAAACACTATGCAGGTTAGGAACACCTTTTCAAGAACTGGATAAATAGAGACATGCTTTTAAAAGAAGGTATTTATCTCATTGATCAGATTTCTAGCTGAGATTTCTTAACATATTAAGCTAATAACCACTATCAATTCAATGGAGAGTGGAACAGTTACAACTTTGCTAATGAATATCCATCATTGCACTTCTATTGTAAAACTTAACTCTTTGTTTGTTTAATGAAAATGCTGTCTACATTAAAAAAAGAAAAAAAAAGAAAAAATGACTGACCCTCCATTTTCATGAAAGCATAGGTTATTTCTACTGCTACACAATTTATATCCTATTACTTAACCTAACAATAAGTTCAATTTAAACAGTTTCCTTAACTAAAATCACAGTACAAAAATTAAAGTCCTAGGTGTTTTGACACATATATGTCTTTATCGAGTACAATATAAAATCAAGTTGTTATCCAAATTTATAATAAGTCTTTTATTTTTTTATATATATATACAAAAAGACCAGTTATTTCCTGGATGAAAACTGATGGTTTATTTTTGAGTACTGTAATAAATGCAGTTGAACTTTGGAAGTTCTTTCCTTCTTCATTCATGCTGTTACCATGGAAATGAGGGTTTTATGCTTAAATGAATTAATTGATTTAATAAATTATAGTTCAGTAATTAAGTAAAATGTTAATTCATACCTGGGGAGTGATGGCAAATAATGAAAAGCTAGACATCTTTTTCTCCAAGTTTTTTGAACAAACATGGTAAGATTTTTTTTGATTTTTTTTTTTCTGTGGGGAAAAAAGCAGAGGTTTCTAATCACCTAGAATGAATCATAGGAAGTGTATATCAGAAAGGTCCAACCTTGTATATTAACTTCTACAGGAAGCAACAGCGAAGATGCTTCATTTGTTATTTTGCTCTTAGTATTCTGTCTCAAAAAATGCACTTTACATACAAGCATATCCCTGTATACATGTGAATGTGTGTGTACATATGAACAGTGAAGAATAAATGGGAATATGTCTGTCTACATACACTGCTATTAAGGTGATAATCTTACCCTAAAGAGGTGAAAGTATAAAAAGCACCATGCAGAGATGGTAAGCTTCAACACACATTTACTCTTCTAGTGCTTCAAAACTTTAGTTTAGGCTTCACATTTTTCCTGCTAATTTATGCATCATTAGGCCATTCCAGAAATGGAAAATTAAAAAACAAACAAACAAACCCCCACAATACATAACAAAAAAAAGAGCAGTTCTACTAAATTAATCTCATTTGGATAAAAGGTGGTACCTTCCTGTTGATCATCTTGATCTTCAAAGAAGCATTCCCGTAATAAGAATAAAGGACCACATAAAGCAAAGATTATATTCCCTTTATGAGAGATTTTGAAGGAAAGGTTAGATAAACAGTTGCCAAGAATGATCTATGTATGGTTAATCTTCCCTCAGCAAAGAAGACAGACTAGATAATCTGCTAGGATTCAAGGTTGCCATGGCCTTTAATACAACTGAGGATGGAGATAAGCATTTCAAAGGCGTTATCATAAGTATGCAGGCCAAGAAGAAAGGCAGCTGTCTTCTCATAGTCACCAGATGAAATGCATATCGTGGAAACATGTTAGTCATCAATATGAATCAAATTCAAATTTGGAAATTCAACTGGTCATCTTCAGAGCTGAAAAATTCTTTACAGCCTGAGTTTCTCAATGAAGGCTGTAATGCAGCCATGTATAAATTTGATCCACAGGTTACAGATACAGCAGAGGAAAAACAGGACTTTGAGTCATTTAAAATGCTTTGAAAGCTTAATCCAATTCCATCTTGTGGACCTCTGTTTCTTGTTTTGCAGCATTCTGTTTTAGGATTATCAGGAGCAATATGGAAACTCCTGAGAAATTCACAGAGAAAACTTACAGTATCAGACCACTGTTCACTTACTTGTTATTTATTATATGGCCATATAGTATCATTACATTTGCTTATTATAAATGGTTTTATGGTGTTCTGAAATACTAACCACAAAGGTTTGTTTCATAAAATATGTATAAATTTAATAATGAGAGGGAATGTTTTCAAAGTATGTGTTTTTCACATATATCTGGTCAAAACCTTATCTGGGGCATTAGGAGGAAAAGTATTAAAAGCTCAAAAATCAGAAAATGATATAAAGATTGTTCAGGAAAAACACAACAGAAACTTTTCAGGAAAAAACTATTACTTCAGTTAAATCAGCCCAGGGGAAGGTCTTTGCTGTTTACTGGCCTAGAGGTAAGGAATAAAATTTGACATAGCAACTTTTGCATCAGAATGCTAGGGTGCCAGAGAGATGGTTAGAGTACTGAGGATGCAAGTTTGAAAATAATCTGTTCAGCCTTTTGCTTTCTCTTCCTGGAAATTTAAATATTTTATGAGCTCAAGATGCTGATTTAGTTGCTCTGTTATTTTTTTACTAGACCTTGTTCTAATGCAAAGCCTAAACAAGCCTTCTTGCCAATGGTATTTTTTGTTCCAGATACCCCATAGACCTCAAACACTTTTCATTGGTCAACATTTTCTATCTAGAAACTGTCGACCCACCCAAAACCTGCAGTCTACATCAGTCATTCCTGCAATATCGCATCCCCCAATATGGTGAGACCCCACCTCGAGTACTGTGTCCAGTTTTGGACACCCCAGTTCAGAGAAGACAGAGATTTGCTGGAGAGAGTCCAACGCAGGGCCACCAAGATGATTAGGGGAATGGAGCATCTCCCTTATGAG
>JANHGL010017208.1:6281-16741 GCA_024611195.1 Ceyx melanurus
TAAATAGTTGGAAATTTTTATTAGTTAGACTTTTTTTCTTCATTTGATACTGATATATTCAACTTACAGCTAAATCAAACTCTAGACTTGACTCTTTTGAAAAGAGGTCAGGAAAAATGCTAAATGTGTCTCTCTCTCCCTTCAGTAATGCCATCATTTATTTGATTTATAGTAGCTGCATCTTTATGTGCCACAGAAGGGTCACAGAGTTCTGTTTCCTGCAAAATTAAGACAATTGGGTGATGGCATAATACGTATTTCTGAGTAAAATAACAAAGCCACACTCTATTGCAGTACCTTTTAGTATCTTTGCAACAACATGTTTTCCCAATAAACATTTCAGAGAAAATAAAAATTAAAAAACAAAACAAAACAAACACTAGGATGGAAGCATTAATCTTATTAGTTTCTATCATTGGAACATTTTTTTTTTTTAATTTTATTTTTTTTCCTGAAGGTAATCATCAGACACTAACCACATCAGACCAAGTCAGTAAGATGCTCCAGATAATTGAGTTGCATAAAGAACTATGTAAAAAGGAAGTTTTTGTTCATTGTCTACCATTCACTTTTGAGCAGCCACGTTTGGGTGTCAAATGGCTGCCTTTTTCTATAGACAGATTTGGTTTAGAGTCACATGTATGTATTTGTTAAAACAGACTGTTTCCTTATAAGATTGTCTTTGCTGAGACATAACATGCATTTATTTTGTTTCTCATACAGTTGGTTAGACTCCCTGCCTAAATAATATTTATTCTCAAACTTTAATCAAAGTTATCTATTTAAAGAGAGTGGTAATATCTTTGTTGTAAAGAAGTTTCTGGTAATAGATTCATGTGCTTCCATTTTCTTAAGGTCTGGACTATTTAACATGTCTGAGGTGCAAGTAACAATGAATCAAGAAGGTGGTTAGTAACCCACCACCATTATGTCTTTTATCTATGACACCTATATGTATGGCACAAATGTGCTTTATCAATTAGATTTACTTATTCCTGTTTCCTGTCTTGCACACTTAAATGCTCTTGCAGACGGGAGGCAAAACACAGCAGCTTGGGTGCTAGTGGTCCCTGAGCAAGAATCAGTTCTCAGAAAGAAACCATCAAACTTCTTTCTGAGAAAATTAAGAAGAAAGTACATTCAGGGAGAAAAGTATGAAGGCTTGTGAGTGGTGTATCCCATGCTGAAAACAGCAATATGTTAATTCATTACACATTGTATTGTGAACTTTACTTGGAATTTGTAATAAAGAGATTTATAAATGTAACAGCCGTAGAGCTACATGTGAAGTATTTTTGGCAAATGGGTATTTTCACGTTGAAAAGAGTTATTTCAGTTTTTGTTTTTTCCTTATGTCCTTTCTTCCATTCTGGACTAGTGCAAACATCCACTGGTAGGGTGTGTTTCTTTGCCTCTGACCTTTTAGTGACTGAGAGATGCTTTACTTCTAAGTGTAAAATATTAGAAGCTATTGTGACAATAGAATTCTAATCACAACCAAAGCATCAAGTAGTCATAACCTTGCTTTTGCCTACATACCAGAAAAGACAAATATACCATGAACTCCCAGCAAAACAGGAATTGTAAATAAGAATTAGAATCATAGACTCACAGAATCATTTAGGTTGGAAAAGACCTTTAAGACTATTGAGTCCAATTACTTATACTAACTTGAAAAGGAACTCAAACATCACAAATCTCATTGAATGATGTTCTCACTCCCATTTCAGCTGTCTTTCTCTTCCAAATTATAATTACAAGTGTACTTTTTTTTTCTTTTTTTTAATTTTTTTTTTATTTGTTAGATGGATGATGTTATTTTACAATGTGGTCAAATAATATGCCCATTATAAATTTCAAGTCTGGTGCCAAAAAAAAATGTTTGTTCTTCTTAAGCAGTGTTTGAAACATGAGAATGAAGGTGACTGAAAGGTATTTTGGGAAGAAAGTTGTATGAGTTTAACCAATAACTGTCCAAGTTTGGATGGCATTAGGTTTCTGTATGATATTTTCTTAATAATTATGGCCTGTATAAATTAAGTAGGCATAAACCAGGAGTAGATTATGAATAGACTTGAGCAAGCCAAGGATGTTGACCCCATGTGTATAAACATCAGGTACATTCATATCCAAATGAAGGCTGGACTCTTTTGAAATGCAGGAAGAATCAAACTAGATATTTCTGTACCTGCATTTTCCAAGGCAACACTTTTAAACACATTAATTAAACATTGATGTTCTTTGTAAAGCCGGTGTTTCTGCTTTGGCCTTCACCCTACTTTGTAAGTATAGAATTCTCCTTCTTACTTTTATGACAGTTTTTTATGTTCCTGCTTGTGGAAATCTCAGATCTTTCCATCATACATTCACATTACTTTTGTTGATTATTTTTTTAATTAATATTTTATCTTCCTTTTTTCCCCTCCTTGTTTCTATCAGAATTAAATGACAGCATGGTTGCTAAATAGATATGTTGTGGAATTAAGAGATTTAAATAAAAAAATCTTTGTAATAAGGTTATTTTCAAAACATTATCTTGATATTCCAAGATACTCATCACACTCCAGATGTTGTCTTGGGCAGGGGGGGTAAATTAAAATTATATTATTATTTTTTCTTTTTATGTTGAGACAAAGAAGTACTCGATAAACTTGAACAAATCTTTCTTCTAACATCAGTGGAAAATTTGGGGATGTCAAAGTAGCCATTCAAGCTCATTAATACCAGAAATAGAAGCAAAATAGCAAGTAGTTTCAAGTCTACTCTCTTGATGTGTGAGTAGGAAAAGAGAGTTAAAAGTAAATATGTTCATCATACACATTATGTATATTTGATTAAAGACGTGGAAATTATTCTGTCCACTGGTATCTAGACATAAGCTATGAGACTGGCATTCTAATACATGAGATAATTTTTTTGTTGTTGTTTAAAGTGTCAAGTTCTCATAATAATGAGCAAGTTTCTGGGTTTTCATTGGAGCCGAGACAGAATCATACCAATATAATCTGTTACTGAGGTGTTATTAAAAGAAGATACAATATTGTTCTACTACCAACTTATTTCTCTTGCTCAGTTTACACAGTTTACAAGTTTTCGGTATCTTTTTGTACAAAGACATTTATGATTAAAACGTGGTGGTTATGATTACAGATTAGCATAGATCTAAGACCTAGTAAGGACGGGTCAATCTCTGACTAAACACAAAAAGAGGAGACACTGAGAAAACAGCCCAGACTCCAGTCTGAATCACACTGAGCAATTTGAGAACTGAAAGCAGTTTGTGGAACTGCTTGTTCAGAAGCAGTATTTCTGAGATTACAGATTTTAAGCTATTTACATGGTGGGTTTGGCATGCCTTTGAGCTACAGAAGTAAGTGAAATTTTCAGTCCACTTACAAGTTTTTGATTTTTTGCAAGTAATCTGAGGCAAAAAGTTATGAATCATGAGTTTGGTGGAAGTGAAGAACCTCTGAGATTTGTACAAATAGCTTGGAAAGAAAACCCTTGATCTTTTTAGATCTGATCTTAAAAATCTCAGTTCCAGTATGTTCTGAGGCTCTCTCCATAATTAGCAGTGATTTATGGGCTTTAAGAATATTCTAAAAGGAACTGTATTACTTTTTAAGGAATTGCCACCCAAATTAAAACAAACAAACAAACAAACTATATTTAAGAGGAGTTGTGAGTTTGAAGACAAAAGCATTTAATGGAGTTTTCTTGATAGTAAGACCATGCTAAGCATTTCTTACCACCATATTTTTCTGTAGTGGCAGAATTTACCTCAATACGACAGCATCAGGATCTTATATCAGACTGTCTTATGATCAATTTAGCTGCAAGAATGTGTTCCTAAAATGAATGTGTAGGTATTATTGTCCTTTTAATCATCAAATGTCTGTGAAAAGTTTAATATGTTGTGTGTTCTTTATCTTTATAGCATGGAGCTTAATCCAGCTGGTGAATGGAACAAGTTGTGTTGTCTAGAGCTCAGTACTGGGACCACTTTTGTTTAATATTTTGTCAGTTATCTGGAGGAGGGGATCAAGGCACCCTCATTAAATTTCCATATGGCACAAAGTCAAGTGGAAGTGTTGATCTGGTTGAGGGTAGGGAGGGTCTGCAGAGGGACTTGGACAGACTGGATCAATGGGCCAAGGTCAGCTGTATGACCTTCAACATGGTTAAGTGCTGGGTTCTGCACCTGGGTCACAACAATCCCATGCAACACTACAGGCTTGGGGAAGAGTGGCTGAAAAACCGTTTGGCAGAAAGAGGCCTGGGGGTGCTGACAAATGGCTGAATATGAGCCATAAGTGTGCCCAGGTGGCCAAGAAGGCCAACAGCATCCTGGCTTGTATTACAAATAGTGTGGCCAGCAGCACCAGGGAGCTGATTGTCCCTCTGTACCCAGCATTAGTGAAGTTTTTGTGACCAGGGAGCTGATTGTCCCTCTGTACCCAGCATTAGTGAGGTTTTTGTTGGGCATCTCAATACAAGAAAGACATTGAGGTGCTGGAGTGAGTCCAGAAAAGAGCAACTAAGCTGGTGAATGGCCTGGAGAAGTTCTATAAGGAACAGCTGAGAGTGTTGTTGTTGTTTAGTTTGGAGAAAAGGAGGCTAAGGGGAGACATTATCACTCTCTACAATGACCTGCAAGGTCACTGTAGAGAAGTAAGTGCTGATCTCTTCTCACAAGTAACTAGAGACAGAATAAGAGGGAATGGCCTCAAGATGAACCAGGGGAGGTTTAACTAGACAATAGGATTTTCTTTTTTTTTTCACTGAAAGGTTTGTCAGGCTGGCCAGGGAGGTGGTTGCATCATCATTCCTGAATGTGTTTAAAAGTTGTATTGTTGGTGGATATGTCAGTGGTGAACTTGGTAGAGTAAGGTTAATAGCTGAACTCAGTGATCTTAAAGGTCTTTTCCAAACTTGATGATTCTTTGATTCAATGAATTAATATCTTCTTGCAGCAGCCGATAAACAAGAAAATTGGTTGTAAAGGATTGGCAGTACTTTCGAAGATAGTGCAGTTTCTATTATTGCAGATAACTATCTAAATATATTTGCTTATTTCTGCTTTTCAGAAAAGCTCTTTTTTATCCTCATAAATCTACCATTTCCATTTGTACTTGGGAACAATTTCTCCCTTACTTCTGATTCATACTCATAAAATAACACAAGACAATCTATAAGGAAGTATTTTCACAAAAGATTTGCTGAAGTAAATGTGGTATAAATATGCACATGGTTTCAATTTCCTGAGCAGCACTGACATTTTTACTCAATTTTCTCTTAATGCTACATCACTCATAACTCCATTGCTTCTGGATTCTGGTCTCAGCATCCAGAGGTAGGGTTAAAAAAACATTGAAATAGAAGAGAGCTCAACCAGCTCATTCTGTGTAATAAAATCCATTCCACTGTGTTCCTAATTTCATCAACTAATATAAGTCAACATTGAACATTAATGAGGAAAGGTTTCCAATTAGATACAGTCTGACACTGACCCTGCTTTTCAGTCACCTTCAATTGTCAGCGATAAAAAGGATGGTTCAATATTTTATGGATCATTCACTCCAAATCTCCACAACTCATTTATGACAAACACAACTAACAGAGCATAGGGAACTGCTGAATTGTTTTTCATTATGCTGGCACATTGGTTGTAGACTACAGTGGTAATGATCTTTAGAGGTTTTCCATACAGAGTGCCACTAATGATCAAACCAGGATGGGCTGATGAGGTGATTGTAACCCACATTTTCAAGTAACAACCAGCAACATGATGATGCTTAAAATTCCCTATTATTTCTGGAAAGTAATTCACTACTAGAGAGAAGAGAGAGTTAGGAGACTAAGCTATTAAATAAAATTAGTACAGAAAGTGAATAGCTCATTAAAAATTAAAAGCTCTTGCAAAATTTTTGCAAAATAAATGAGCCTTGTCTATATCAATCACTGTAAAACATACTTCAGTCAATCTTTCTATAGGCAGTTACCTAGAGTATCATTGCTTTAATATATGAAACATTGGGTTGTGTTAAAAGTCCTGCAGAAGTGCGTTTTCCAGTGCAGTATTCCTCCACCTTCAAACCTAGAGCACATATGGGGAATAAAGACGGATAAAAATAGATGCTAAATTCATTCCTAGTCTTGTTCAAAGACTTGTTATTTTCTGGGTTAATAAAAAACACTTTCAAGACTATTCTAAAAACACTGGCTTGTAATGACCACTATAAGTCGGAGGAGAGCCCTCTGAGCAGCCATCAGTTACGACCAGAGCCAAGGCAGGGGCATCCCCATCATAGAATCATAGAATCATCTGGTTGGAAGAGACCTTTAAAATCATCAAGTCCAACCATTAACCCTACACTGCCAGGGTCCCTAAACCATGTGCCCCAGTACCAAATCTACATGAATTTTAAACACTTCCAGGGATGGGGACTCAACCACCTCCCTGGGCAGCCCATTCCAATGCCTAACTACCCTCTCTGTAAAGAAATTCTTCCGGATATCTAACCTAAATTTCCCTTGGTGCAACTTGAAGCCATTCCCCCTTGTCCTGTCATTTTTAACTTGGGAGAAGAGGTCGGCCCCCCACCGCCCTACAACTTCCCTTCAGGTAGTTGTAGAGAACAATGAGAGCCCCCCTGAGCCTCCTCTTCTCCAAACTAAACAATCCCAGCTCCCTCAGCCTCTCCTCATAGGAGAAATTCTCCAGACCCTTCATCAGCTTCGCTGTCCTTCTCTGAACTCACTCCAGTATCTCAACATCCTTCCTGTAATGAGGGGACCAAAACTAGACACAGTAGTCAAGGTGAGGCCTCACCAGTGCTGAGTACAGGGGTACAATCACCTCCCTGCTCCTGCTGGCCACACTGTTCTTGAGACATGCCAGGATGTTGTTGGCCTTCTTGGCTGCTTGGGCACACTGCTGGCTCATATCCAGTCGGCTGTCTACCAGCACCCCTAAGTTCTTCTCCGAAGTGCAGCTTTCCAGCCACTTCTCCCCAAGCCTGTAACACTGCAGGGGGTTGTGGTGACCCAAATGCAGGACCCTGCATTTGGTCTTGTTGAACCTCATGCAGTTGGCTTCAGCCCAGAACGCAACCCCTCCCAGAGACGGTACATCACACGTCTCAGAGACTGGCATAGTCTCCCTGCTGCCCAACTCGTACTCCTGTAGAAGAACAAATAATGTCCGTCAAGTGGCGAGCAAAGTGGAGCTTGTCACTTCTCTGTCAGCATATCCAAGGCAAAGCCTAGTACCAAGCTCATGACAGTGTCCTAAATCCAGGGCGGTGTTGGAGTTCAGGGAGGGGCCATGCAGAGCAGCCCAATCTAACACCTCACAGAGTAAGGACATGGAAACTGAAAATTTCATGAGTTTCAAAACTCTCAGCCAGGCAATGAAAACCTTACTGGCTTCTGAGGGAGGAAGGTCAGGCAGGCACAGCGTACCTTCAGAGAAGTTTGGCATAGATCACTGTGATTCGCAGCGTCACCAGATATCGTTTATCTGCCAGTTGCTGGAGGAGGAGAAAGAGCAAGGCAGAAACTATTTCCTTCACCAAGATGCCAAGAAGCCTTTATTTATTAATTTACAGCTCTTCTTACACCCTTTTAACTTCAAGGTAATTGGACAATATGGACACCCATAGTCAAAACATCTTTCTACTGTTTTACAAACAATTGCCAGAAAGGTCACAGCTGGTGAGAAGCTTTGCAATCCCACAGGAAGGCAAATTCCTTTGCAATAGTATTTTAGCATCCACATGTGACTAGATCTCTCTTGGGAATTTCAGACCTTGATGGATTTTAGAAGCAGTAGGACAAAACTACTTTTCTTCTTCAGAGAGTGCTTCCATCACTGCAGACACCAGCCCTGTGATATACATGCATGTACGTTATAGTACATGGTCTTTCATACAGACTCTTCCTCAATGTCCTTACTTTTACGATCTTGTAAAGACATTTGCAAAACATTTTTTTTCTAATTATGTGTGTATGGGGGTTTTATGCATCAACAGACATATGGCATCTGGCTAGATGTTAATGCAAACTCTTTTTCCACAGAGTCAAGGCAGTATACAACACAGAGTCTGAAATTTGAACTTCATCAGCCCAGAAGTCCTATCTGGACACTTTTCATGCTTGGTGACAAAATTTACTATGCACATTCAATTCCCCAAAATATCCAAACAGGTCAAAGCAAAAAAAAACCAGCTTTATCACAAATAAGTACAGTACTATCTGCCTGTTTGAGGCAATTTCCAAACCAAATTACTGTTTACCAGAATGAAGAGCACAGCTGTTTTTGAAGGAAAAATCTTCCATAATTTTCTTTTCTTTTTCTACCCTTCCTTTGATTGAAATGGACTAATTATTTGTACTCAAGCGAACAAAATTAATCACCAAGAAGAAGTTAAGTAATTGGAAAAAAACCAAAAACCTTCCAGGTACAATATTTAGGAAACAGTGTAAAAGTGAAAGGTTAAAAATAAAACATTTTATCACTTAGCTTTTTCTGTAATTAGGAAATTCACTTTATGAGTAAGATCAGTGCCTGCTTATGTCTCTCAAAAAACAACATGTAAATGTCAAACATAAGTTTCTTTCACTTCCAAGCAAAGTCACAATATTGTGTGAAACTATGTAATTATTAAATTGTTTGATGTGATGTTACAAAATATCCAATTAACTTTTTCTATTTAAGCCAATCATAGGACACTCTTCAGGCATGCTTTCCAGACATGTTTTAGGAAAAGCAGACACAAAACACTTTGTTTCTTTTCTTCTTAGGCACAGTAAAGTTCAAACACTGCAGTCATATTTCCAGACCCTGCTTTATCCTTTGCTCTCATATTGCAGAGGAGCAAGAGGGAAGAGTACTACCTTTATTCTCAGACTTAGGCAATCAAGTGTGTTTTTCTGCTAACTCTTTCTTCCCCATAAATTTTCAATCCAGAGTCAAATAATTTCAGTTACAATTTGCAGGAGTAAATCTCTTTAAAAAAGAAAAATAATAAAAAAAAATTAAACTCGTGTGAATTTTGTGGAAATTGGATAACTAGAAAAGACTTACCAAAAACAAGCGGAAGAGCGTAGCTTTCTTTCCCCCCTTTTCAACAAAAAAAAAAAAAAAAAAAAAAAAAAAAGTCCACCAGGAGAGCACCACAAATAATCCATCAGGAGAGTGTTACTTAGTCTCCAGTGTGTTTGTATGTCATGGTGGACAGACATTCTGGTCAACTTAATTGAGGTTTGTGACAGGAGCTCAGCTATTATTAGCCACAGGAGAACCCAGAGCAGAAAGCTCCAGAGTGTTCCTTTACTGCGGTAAAATCTTCAGTGAGTTTATGCCTTTTTATCATACACTGTAGAATATATATGTTCAAGAAGTGTTCATGCTGAAAGTACTAGTTGTGGAGGCTCTAGGATCTAATAAAGTGGTAACAATGACTAAAGTTCATTTTCCATAACCTCTCATTCTGACACTTTTTCTCCTCTCTTCCAGATAGAGTATCAGATGTTTAATAAAGCATGAGCTTAACTTGCAATCTTTGTATACTTGAGTTAAATTTGTCCTTCAGCTAGGAAAGAAATTCACAAGAAACATACCAAGTATGGTTGCTTTTCTATGGAAGAAGATGTTTTCAGGGAGCTGAGCATCAAAAGTACCCAAATCATTGTGTACAAAGTAATTTATAACATCCTAACTTTTATAAAGATTGAAATGTTATACTAAGGAACCAGAAAGACGTGTATAAAATTCCATTGTTTTTTAAGCAGATTCACATAAATAACACAATGTAGTGAGTCCTGTGAGGCTGTGAATGGCAGTTAGTCAACGTTATTCACAGCTACCAGGTAAGGAGCTAAAGAACTCTTTGTCTTTTGACAATTGTCATTTTGACTCTTCGACACTAGCAAGACTTCTGCCAATTGATTTGGTTTGGGGTCTTTTTTTTAATATTTCAGAAAGGATAAAAATTTTTCTTATTCTTATTTCTGACCTCAAACTCATCGATCCTATCAAATTTCTTGTTAGCAATACGAGTGGCAGGATTTTTCTTCTCTTCAACATCTATAATTCTTATGTTAAAGGAAGACCCCCAACACATCTGAGAAGCTTTACTTTTCATCCTAAAAATATAGCCTGAAAAAAATCCACCCACTTTACAGGAAATTGTCTACTAACTGTATGAATCCTTTTGTAAATTGAAGTCCTTAGGCAATGTGTGAATTGTATTTCTTCTCACCTCTGCACTCTTTTTTTTTCCTTTTCTTCTTTTCATCATCATAACATGACTGACATCAATAAAATCATCCACTTAAAATGAGGGGACAATAAGGTCCATATATTCCTATACTGGTTTGATAGAAAACAATAATTAATACTAATTTGGCAAAGCAGAGTTCAAAAACTAACAAAAACAGAGATGTTTCTGGAGCCC
>JANHGL010017211.1:0-43709 GCA_024611195.1 Ceyx melanurus
CCAAGCAGTTCCCTGAGAAGGCCAAGGTTGGCCTTTCTGAAGTCCAGGGTAGCAATCCTGCTTGTGACCCTGTGCCTGCTGCCTGAAATTCTAAACTCCATCATCTCATGGTCACTACAGCCAAGGCTGCCTCCTATCTTCATATCCTCAACCAGTCCCTCTTTGTTGGTCAGTACAAGGTCCAGCATCTCATCTTTATTGAGGCTGGTAGGGCCCAGCTTGTGAAGACTCAGTTATTGCACAAGATTAAATCAGTGGAATTGTCTTTTGTCCAAGCACCAGCAGGGCTGGGAGAAGCACAAGAGCCCAGAGAGAGGCTGGGAGAGAGGTTCTGAGTAACAGAAAATAGCCAAGCAGTGAAATCTGGTATGTATCTTGTTAGTGTCACAGCTTTTTAATGTGGCATTTCCTAGGGCTGTGTTGCTTTTATTTTAAAATTGATGTATATGTAGAAAATAAATTTAACTTCATTGACAGTTCCCTAGTGGTCTCGAGCATGCAGTGTAGTGTCACAATTCATTAGCTTCTGAAGAAGGTGTTTATAATCCACCAATGTAAACCCTTTGCAATTGTATAATCCGTATTTTAGTCCTGTGGTTTCCTAATCATGCATCTAGAGAATGAGCTCATCCAGTTTATAAATTGTGAAGTGAACAGAAGTTTTCAGCTCTTCTTTCTAAATAAATCTGGATCCATTTCTTCGTGGATTGCATTTGAAACCTGCAGTGCAGGCAAGTGTGGATGCTTAAAAATAAACTCATGTTCTGTTTGTATTTTTGCCAAGTGGTGAAAGTTGTCTCCTGCCTCATCTTCTCTTTAGCTTTGCCTTTCAATTGTGAAATAAAAGCAAAGGGTGTGATGCTAGCTTGCCATTTTGATGACAGCATCTGCCTGTCTTTGCAAAGGATCCAGAACTCTGGTTTTGCTGTGCTGTCTGACCACCTGTAGCAGAGATTTTGGGGGCCACTGGAAAAGAATAGAGCAGCCCTCTATGTGCTAGGGAACATGCACCGTTGACTTCACTCCTGTGATGGGAAGACCCCAGGGTCCTTGCTTTATCCTAGTGGAGATGTTTGGAGAGCAAATCCTGCAGCAGCCTGTGGGATAATTTAGTAATAGCTTACTGTGGCTTTGGGTCCCAGGCTGGGAACCTCAGGCCTAGGAGATGAGTTTAAGAAGGCAGAAAAGCTGTCTACTATCTTCTGTCTTCCCATGTCAGGGATTCACTGGCTTTGCATGTCTTTTATGCCATTGTATAATGCAGGTAGCAGCAGTAAACTATAGGATTGTAAAGTAGAACTGAGCAGAGGGATTCAGGCTGGAATGAAACCCCAAATGAGTTTCATCTTCTTTTCCTAAGCTGGTTGAGTTTCAGGTTGATATTATTCTTTAGCCATGTGCATGGATCCTGTAACCAGAGGTAGTTTGCTGGGTAATGGCCTGAGAGGGAAGAGATATTAAAGAGGCTTGTAGCTTGGGTGGTGTAAAAAGAGTAAAACTCAAGGTGATGTGGTATATTGTTGCAAGTAATAGAGAACCCTTCTCTTCTGCACAGGAGACCTCAAAACTGGAAAGTAAAGCAGGAATGGATGTCTCACCCCAGAAATGTCACCCTTTGCTTATACCCAGTTATTCTGTCCTGTGAGATGGGGCAAGGCTGGCAAGGAGTTTCTGTCAAATACAACATCATCGTCTCAAACACAGGAGGTCCATGGCATGTGGGTTGGCTGGCAGTGGAACACACGGGGTACCCAGCATGTTCCTTGCTGATTCCCTCCTGTACCTGCTCTGCATTTCAGTTTGGGGGTTAGGATATCTCAGGATTGGTAACAGTGGGACAGAAAGAGGGGAGAAGAGCAGCTGCCAGTGATGTCTACTTCTGAGCTCCCTTTTCTGAGAAGCAGATTACAGGACAGCTGATTTTACCTCTGATTTTTGTCTGTCTCCTGGAGATCAGCCTTGCTGAAGACACAGGGCAGTAGAGATAACTCTGGGAGCCTCCTAGAGTATTTAAACCTTCACATGGAAAATGTGTGTTTAGGAATAGGGAGAAGAGGTCTCACTGGTGAGATGGCATCAGTTTAGGACCAGTTCAGGACTTCCAACCAACAGCAGTCCTGTAACCAGGTGTGGCAATTGGCCAAACATTTGCTGTCTGCAAAGCCCAAAAGGAAGAACCACCCCAACCCAATGTGAGATGTAACTAGTTGAGCTGGTAGAAGTTTCCTTGTCTTCACTCTTTTTCCACTGTAGGACTTTTGGTTTCTCCTTTATTACCCCCATTCTGTCCTTACCACATGTTTTTCAGCCTCTACCCAGGGTCTTCCTCCAGCAATTTCAAACTGTAGCACAAATAGAAAAGCTTGTGGGAGGAGAAATGCTTCTGTTTCCAGAGCAGCTTCTCTAAGTGAAAACACAGCTGTGAGGTTTACAGCCTGCGCTTCTGTAAGGCCTCGTCCAGCCGGCACAGCCAGCACCGCTGCAGCCCTTCCAGCACGCAGGAATTGGGAAATCCATTGTGAACAAGATTGAGTTTGATGGCCTGCGTGGAGGCAGATGGATGTATTTTTAAGAGACAAGGTGCCAGAAAACTGTGTGATTACGTTACTGGAGCATGGCTCGTTTTTTGTGGTTTTAGATGTGAGTGTCAGGACTTCAGGGCTATTTTTTTTTTTCAAGTGAAAACCAAAGTTTGGGCGGGGCATAAAGACCTGCTTGATGACTAAGTTTATTCTTAAAAAGCTTTCTAGAGCTTGCTGGAGAGGGGAGCCTTCATTCTGAGAGGGAGCTGATGCCAGTGGTTTAGGGTTAAAATTGGGGGTTTTAACCCCATTTTTAAAATTGAGTTTTTAACCCCAGATGGGGTTAAAATTGAATGAGTGCTAAGGACAGGAAAGAACCCCTGCCTTTCAGAAGGCTATTCTTGGTGTAATCTTTAGATCCAGTGCCCTGTTTTTTGTCTTGGAGGCTCATGTTCTGCCTCTCTTCCTTGCCCTGAGTGAACTCTTTTTGCCTTAATACCTCACTAGATGAGTGGAATTACCTTGAACAGTTATAAGCAAGGCTGGCCAAAGCCCGCCCTTACATTGCCCCAGAACTGGGACATCTGAAATCTTTGACTGGGTTACTCGGCTGAACTGATAATACCTCTGACACAGCGCATGTGCAGGGAAAACTGCTCATCTAGTGACGGAGATTTGCTGCTCGGAGCCAAGGCTGGGAACGTAGGGATCCAAGCCAAACCGTTTATTCAAGAGGCATGCAGAATTTGCCCAGTCAAGTCAATATAGGTACTGGCAGCACTTCAGCAGCCAGAAGGCTGCTCCTCATCCTCTCTCCTTGCTGGAGCTACCAGGCTTTACCGCATGATTGGGCCCCTAATTGCTGAGGTCTAAAACTTTCTTTGAAAGGAGGATGGCTGCTGGTGACACTGAAGGCCAGACAATCCTGGAAGTCCATGACAGCATTAAGCACTGCTGCCCCTTTCTGAAAAGCCTCCTTCTGGTCTTGGTGGAGGAAGCCCCAGAATGTAGGCAGCTTCTCCAACACCCCACCAAGACCTGTCCGCCTGAGCAGGGCATTGGGTCCCTGCAGGGATCAGACAGCACAAAGCTGTTGGTGCACTGAAGGGGAGCTGCCCTGAGCCCTTCTGCTTTTGCTGGTGTCTCATGTCTGTCTGTGTTCATGTGCCGATTTGGTGTCTGACAGTGGTCATTGGCACAATTGACATTGGTGTCAAGACACTGATTTGGTGTCTTGACAGTGTACCACTGTCAGGGGATGTGTTGGAACCCTTCGGTGTAGATAAAGCATGTTGGTGTCTGATGGATGGAGGAGCAGGGAGCATCCTGCTGTCAGCCAAGTGTATCTTCTGCTGGATCTATGGACATAGGAATAGAGAGTGGGAAGCTGTTACTGATCCAGAGTGGAGCCATTGCGCAAGCGTTATGTGCACACAGCTCTCAGTGCCTGGCAACCACTGTGGGCAAGAGATAACTTTCCTCAAGGCAGAGACATTGCCTTCACCTCAAGCCTGCATTATGTGCCACCATATGTGACCAGGGATTAGCCACATGCTGTATGTTCTCTTGCTCCATTGACCAGTCTTGGATAGAGTGCTCACAACTACTTGGTACCTTAGTTTCAATACTCCCCTCAATAGAGGAAACAACGCCGTGCCTGTCAAACAGCCTGTCCTGGCCCCTTTGAGTTTTCCTCTTCTGTTCAGGTGTGTTGCAGTTGTGTCTGGTGGTGAGCGAGCCTATCCATCACTGCATCCACACAGCTCCCAATTACTCCTTTTGACAGCTCTTATTCACACGCCTCCCTGTGCCTCTGACATCTCAGTTATTGATGGGGCTTGCCTGCTAGGCAGCACTCTGTTCTCAGCATGGCTACATTCCAGCTCCCCTTCCCGTGGAGTTCACGCACACACCCAGCCAAGTGTTTCTCTGTGTGCAAAACTACCGAAGTGGAAAGGGATTGTTAGGAGCATGTGAGCTCCAGGGCAACACAACCGGAGGGGCAGCACGAGCCAAACTGCTCTGCAGTATGGATCTGGGAAATTTCCTCTCCCCATCCTCTCCCAGTGAAGCCCAGCAGTGTCTTGTAAAATGACATAAGCTCATATGTTTAATGGTGAAGATCTCTTGATCTTATGAGCATTCCTTGTGATGGGGTCACCCTGTGCTGGTATTTCTGTGAGAAGCCTCAGTGCCCCATTGCCCCTGCAGGCAGAAAATCTGGTTTTTTGAAAAGCAGTGCCCTTTCCTTTGTCGTGGCATTAGTTTGTTTGCTGGCTATACAGCAAGCTCTTGCCTTTTGACAAGGGGCACTGACATGGAAGAAAAGGAGCTTCAAAGCAGCACGTGGTGCTGGAGCAATGTTTTCAAATTGGTTAAGAGTTAAAGCTGTGCCGGGGGATGATTGCAAAAGCCCCCTTGTTTTGTAGGGCTTTGTGTATCTGGGAGGCTATGGGTATCCCGTGACATTGCTGTAGCAAAAGTCAGATAAGAGGACTGATAAAGTGGTCAATCATCTCCTGACATCTCTCCTGTCCCCGGTCTTGCCCTGCATTATTCAGAAATAACCAGAGGTTTTGTTCCTAGTGAATGAAGGCAAAAGGAAATTGTGGCTGCTGGAGAAAGTGGGACCAGAGAGAAGCAGCAGTATAGGGTGTACAGGGTGCTGGGAAAGGACACTTGAATCGTGTTCTCAAAGATCTGTGGCATCAGATGCCTTATAGATAAGCTTTATCACAAGATATAATCTGTAGAGCTGACCTTCCAAAGCACCAGGGTGTAAGTAAGTGTAAGTACCTCTGCAGCAGAAGTGAGCACGTGCCCGAGGGTGGTCAGTGGAGCACTCCTGTGTCTCTGACAGCAGGGAGAATCCAACTATGTGATATCAGATGGGTGTGGACAACCTTTTCAAGCTTGATAGGAAGCTGACAGTATCTGCATCCTAGTGTGCCTCCTGGCAACATTTGGCTAGTCCTTCTCTACCTGCCCTACCTGCTATTTTCCTGCCCTGTGATGAGTTTTGTCTTGAGGTCTATGCTCCCTGCAGAGACCAAATGCCACCAAATGAGCAAAGGCAGTCAAAGCATTGCTGGTGGTTGCACAGCCAGGGCTTGGCTGGTCTTTTGGTCAATCAGGACTTCTGGCTTGGGTGAGAATCACAGGTCCCCTCTTCTCCTCCTGGCTGGCCATGACAGTGTATCAGCATGGCAGATCTGCAGAAGAGCAAGATTTTATGCATCAGCAACAGCATGGCTGCTTTGAGCTATGGTTGCTGGGACAGACTGTCAGTTACACATCTGCCCATGTGACAGCCTGACCCTGGTATGGAGTCCTCTTGTCACTGTGGGTAAAGCAACATCCTTTTGCCTGATGGTATTGCCCCAGATGTTCAAGGCACATACAGTCCCCATTATGCAGGCCTTGCTGGCACTGACAGGTAACAGAGATGGCTGAGCCTGCCAAGTAGGGTGTGGTTTATTTGTATGGAATACCATGAGCAGACAGAGAAGGGTTAAAATAACAGAAAGTTGAAAACCCATTATCTTTGGGAACTGTGATTTTTCTTTTTTGGGTAGGCGAGTTCCATGGGACTCCATCCCTCTAGATAGTGGAAAGGTCACCCTCCCATACCTGATTACCCCACAGCTTTCCCCAGCAGCCTGTCCAAACAAGGCTGTTTTCCTTTCCAGCCCTTTTCCTTCCCTTCCCCTGGGCTTGTCTCTGTGCACAGAACTGGCTTCAGCTCTGAGTGGTGCTGGGGGCCCAGCACCCAGGTGAGCTGTAACCAGAGATGCTCAGTTGCTGCAAGCCCAGAGCCTGCTTAGCTCAGAGCTGCAAACAAGAGTCTCAGGCAGTCCTGAGTTTATCCTGATCAGAATTATTGTTGCAAGTGGCCAAAGACACACTTTTGCCCAATTTTGCACTTTCATTTGTGTTTCTTCTCTGGTGACTTGCAGTGTGGTTCCTGTTCGTCAAAGCACAGGGCCAGGTGCAGCTGTGCTCAAGACAGTTGCTGTCCCTTTCACTTCAGAGGTGCTTCCTGATATTCTAGCAGGAAAGCTTTGGAAAACCTGGCCCATAAAAATGCCTTTGGGAAGTTCCCAGTTCCTCCTTCTGTTCCTCAAACCAGGGCAGGTCACTTGGAAGGACTTTGGTTAAGGACCACATATGGCCAGCAAGGCTATCGCTTGTCTCCATTGAGGGGGTTACTTGTTTCTAGCTGCCATCATAGCATCTGAAAAGGCTGGAGCCACAGCCTGGGTTCACGGATCTCAGCCAGCAGAAGAGTCCCTAGCCAGCCCTACTAGTCCTGCCTTAGACACCAGTCTCCAAAATGGATCTATCTAATCTGCTAAGATGTGGTAAGATCAGAGCCTGCAGGAAGGGGGAGTTGTGGAGAGTAGAGGAGGTTGCCATCTGGACAGTGGTTTGAATCATGGTGCATGTAGCACATGTGGCACATGCAAAGCACAGACTCTACACTGTTGCAGGAGGCTGTGTTTTCAGAATGGCTTCCAAAGTTGAGAGCATAGAAGTCAGGGGAGATCAGCTGGATTTGGTCTCAGCCTGGTTCTTGGTTCTTAACTTGTTATCCAAGGTGGTGATTTTTTTTACGATTTCATGGTATGCAGTTTTATTTGGATCAGTGAGAGCACAGCGTATGACTGCTACTCTTTAGGGAAGGGGAAATCAGTGCAGTATCCAATGATTCAGCACACAGTGTTTCTTAACAACCTTCGGGAGAAAGATGTTTTAATTCTGTGTTCATTCCTGAATAAGCTGTTAACTTGAGTTTGCAATTTCCTTGGAGCCCAGAGGAAAAGAGTCTGTAATCAATGTGGCTTAATACTGTTCTCTTCTTCTCTCCCTGTTTAAAAATGTTGGACTCATCGTAGTAATCCTTCTTCAACTTTTAGTTCTCATGATGGTCTTCCCAGACCATTTCAAGAGTCCTGCAAGATGATAGAATCATAGAATGGTAGGGGTTGGAGGGGGCCTTTGGAGATCAAGTCCAACCCAGTGCTCCCCAGGGCAGGCCACACAGGAGCAGATCCAGGCAGGACTTGAAAGTCTCTAGAGAAGGAGACTCCACAACCTCTCTGGACAGCCAGTTCTAGTGCTCTTGTCACTCTCCAGTAAAGTTTTTCCTCATGTTGAGGTGGAACTTCAAAATCCAGCAGTGTTAACAGCCCTGGTCTTAGTAGTATCTCTGACCCCAAAAAAGCCAAAGTGCTCAGCACATAAAGACCACAGCTACCTCCTCTGAAGAATGCTGTCCCACTTTCCCAGCCTGCTGGCTTCTGCTCAGGGTCTCCAGACATTTTGCAGAGCTAAGGGGGCTGCACCTTGTGGCTGCAGGAGCTGGTGGGACACTGGTGTGGGGGCCAGCAGCCTTCCCCTGGGGAATGAGGGGCTGCTCAGATTTGCAGGGCTCAGCCCCGTGCTGTTTTCTAGGCAGCTCAGCATATAAAATAATTGGAGACATTTTCAGAAAAAAAGTCTCTTCTGGTGCTCGTTGAAAAAGGATTAATTTTTCCCCCTTAAATAAAATGAGCCATGTTTGAGATCTGAAAGCCCTTGCCTAACGCCTTCTTGGAGCTGCAGAGAAAGCAGCTTCCAGGTCACATTATAGCCTCCTGCCGGACACGGATCCAAACTGCAAACGCTTCTAACAGCTCTTTAATAACTCTGCACAGAAGGAAAAATCTGTCACCTTTCCCTCTGTGGTTTCTCCTCTGTTCTAATGCACTGGAGAAACGAGATGGAGCCGGGAAAGTTTTCACAGAAAGACTCGTGGGAACTACAGCTGCCGATGGAGAAGGCTTATTTCTCTAGTGTCTGAGGGGAACCGCAATCGCTTTGGTGAGGGGTGGTGTGTGTGGGTGGGTTTGGAGGGGTGAGCCATTATGACCCAGGCATTTCAGAAGAACCACAAACACTTTATAGTAACAAAGGGTGGAAAAAGCGAGAGGTTTCTGAACACATGTGACTTCTCCCTGAGGTTTGGAACCCCGCGGTATGTTCCAGGCCACGGTGTTTGCGTGTCAGCCTCAGCGGGTTAAGCTTTCCCCCACAAGCCTCTCTTGAAGTTACTGTGATAACCAAGAGCCTAAAATGTTGCCGTTTTGTTTGTTTGTTTGTTTTTCTCCCCCCACCCCTCTCCTCCCTGCAGCTGAAGCTCTCGTTTACCTTGGACCAGGAGAGTGGGATGCCTCAAGGCTGTTATATCTATCAGTACCGGGACAGCAACAAGTAAGTCCCGCGGAAGATTGCGCACAGCGAGGGGAAGGTGCACTTGAAAGGAGGTCACCCTGCCTTCTGGCAGAGGGATCACAACTACTTGTACTACTTAAAAGCAGATTAAAACAGGCTTCAGGCTTGACCTGAAACTGGGAGCAGCTCTTGTAAAGGCCAAATACTTTAAAATGTGCAAGGGCCTGCAGCCCCCTTTCTTCTGCAGCATTTAAAACCTGCTTTTATTTGGCTAAAAGTCTGGTTCTTGGTTACCACGGGCTCTGGCAGAGCTCACCCAGGCTTTGCCCAGGGGGGTGTGGAACTCTGACTCTGCACTGTTTTGTCATGGGGTGACTCTGGGAGAAGGCTGGGGGTAAGCATCCAAAGGCATTCAGAGAGAGCAGACCTCACCTCTGCTCAGCTAGACAAACACAGCACCTCATTCTCCCTGCTAAAGCTCAAGTGTACCCACATGGTGTGACCTTTCATTTGTGGTACTGTAGTCCCAGTGTAGCCACACGCTCTGTTTTTATAAGGTACTGTATGATATTCAAGCTTTGGATGTATTTGGAGCACAGAGTCCTCAGTTTCTAGGTATTCTGCCTATTTTTGCTAGCTGCTGTAGTGAATTGGCACCCAAGATATTTTTTTTTCAAATCACATTCTCATTATCAAATTGACAGCAGCAGCACAGTTCAGATGTTTCTGTGTTCACACGGAGTTACTTTGCCTGAATACCAGCAAGTCATAAATCCATAGCCTGTTACCTCCACCCATATAGTTCTTCTTCTTGCCAGTTATTGAAGATTAACCTAAAAAAGGAAGGTATATGAAGTTGTCAATGCATGGAACAGCCTGCAATTAGATCTGTACTGAAATGCTGATGAGAACAGTCCTGGTGAGGAAGGACATCCTCAAAAAGCACCCACCCTTTCCTAAGCTGAGGAATCTCAGTGTTTAAACAAGGAGATCATTTGTGGGAAAATTCTCCCCACCTTTGGATGGGTGACTAGCATATGGCACACAGTCCCATTCCAACTATCACAGCCCCAGAGGCATGGATGAGCACAGTTGGTACCTCCAGCACCACAAGCTAATAGGGCAATGTGCAGTTTGATGCCAAAGTATAAAATCAATGAGGGGAGAGCGTTTGTGTTTGAGGTTTTTAAAGGCGGCGACGCACAATGGACAGCAAGGGGAAGAAAACCCCCAGAGCTATTGGGGCTTGTTAAGGTTGTTTATAGATCCAGTGTTTCTAATTACGTGGTGCATATCTCAAAAATCAGCAGTGGTGGGGTTGTTTCTGCTGCAAACCCTCCCCTCCCCAGGCCCCGGTTGGTGTTTCGTGCCATTGTTTGAGGAAAATCCAGGGACTGGAGTGGAACTATTTTGCTTACGCGCAAAGGCCAATAGCAGTTCCGCTTGGAAACCTTGCTTGGTGCTGCAAGCAGTCCAGCGTGTGACAAAGTAGCTGCGGCATGTTGGCAGCTGTTGCTTTAGAGATGTATGGCTGTGACCTGCATTTCTGGCAAGTGTGGGAGCCGAGCCACCCCGAGCCATGCCAGCCGGGATCATGGGTTGGAAAAATACGGTGTGGGCAGGATGAGTGAGATTGTGAGTAAACACGGACTTTGTGCATGTCTGATGGATCCAAACTGCAATTATACCTCCCTGCAGGGCCCCGTGCTTTGTGTTTCATAGCTTGCTTGACCAACTCAGGGGGAGCAGGATCCCCTTTCCCATGGAGAGCATTCATTATCCCTGAAATCCTGTGCATTCAGCCCAGCAATTCAAATAATCCTTGGCCAGTGAACTGAGGTGTGGAGGTCTGTGCTATGTCTGATGTGTTCTCACAGGTGAAGTGCCCTTGAGCCAAACGTGTGCTTGATTCTGGTTGCACCCTGGGTGATTTTGAAGGAGCTCAAATGTGCTGGAGCTTTATTGGCAGCAGAGCATTGCATGTGAATAGTGTAGTGAAACACCAAACACAGCTTCTGCTCAGCCAAGCACAGACCATACTTCTCAAGCACTGGGCCTTTCATAGGGTTAGTTTGTTACCTGTACAGGACAGTTGTGATGTTTCCTTGGCAGCTTCTCAGGGTAAACTGTAGGCCTAGTGCTCTCCCAAGGCTAGTCAGGCTATGACAGCACTCATCAGGGCTCAAGGGGATAACAGCTCTTCTGCATCCTTCTAAAGATGTGTCTAGAAGTTAAAACAATGTAACATTTGTGCCTGCACCACGGTTTGGAGCTGTTTGCAGTTCAGAGAAGAAACGCTGGTGATAGACTGCAAGCTTGTGAATGGGAAAGACTGGAAACGTGCCCTCTGGAGCCCAGCATCTTCAGTAAAGCTTCAGGTCTGAGATTCGTGCTGGGGATAAACTCAGGACAGGAGCGCAGGTGTGTGAAGCTCTGGAGCAGCAGCTTTAACAGGAGGAGGCTGAGATGGTCCTAGCAGATGGAAACCCATTCTGGCCTGGGGAGTGTGCCTGGTGCCCCAGAGATCTGTGTGAGCAGGGCAAGGCACAGTGTCACCCTAGTCACTGGAGAAGTGTCCCTTCCCCTCCAAGTGGCAAATGCTGTTCCAAGCTGCAGCCAGACGGGGCCACCGGAGAACAGCAGATACTGGCCTTCCACTTGCAGAACAAAGGGCTGCAGTATTGCTGGAAGTGTAATTACCAAAGCAATTAAAATTTCTATTGCTTAGGCTAGAAGTGAAAGTACCATGCAGGCTCTTACAAGGGCAATCAATTGGAATTTGTTCCCTTTAAAATGATAAAACCCTGCCAAGGAATTTTTGCCCAATCCTATCGGCTTCCCATTGCCTGCCTGCAGCAGCATTCACAGGCACCACACTCGCCAAGGTGTCCACTCTTGTACTTTGGGGACCAGACTCAGCAGGATCTTGGGAGCTTTGGACTGAGAGCAGAAAAGATGCTGAGCAGACAGCTGCTCGCCCCTCCACCCCCTGCTATAATATATTGTTATCCGGTGGCACTTGGTAGTCCCAGTAGCCAACCAAGTTCTGTACTTGGAGCTCTGGAGGAGAGAGGCTGTTGCTGCCCCTGTGGTCACAGGGGTGAGACCAGGGGACATCACTTCTCCCCTTTTTCCCTGCTTAGTCCCAGATACTTTTCAAGCCCTTGGCTGCCAGTTTCTCCCAGCCTTTCAGTCTTTCCTGACTCCAGAGGAAATGACTTGACCTCTCACAGAAGCGAGCAGTCTTCTTTTGCATTTTTGAGCTGTGTTACTTAAATTCTCCTTAATGGGGCTCAGTCAGTCCAAGTGACAGCCCACCAGACTGCTGCCCTGGGCTGCTGAGGGAGGGCTGCCCTGCAATAGGAGCACTGTGCTGTGGGACGGGAGTGGCCAGTAATGTGTCCTTGATGACATTTGGAACAGGAGCCTATTGTCAGCCTTCACGTGCCACTGGATCGGTCACATCCAGAGTGACTGCGGCATGAGGGTGGCACTGGCTTTCTGCCTCTGCACAGGCTGGGTTTCTCTTGCTCTGCACAGAATCCAACTACAAAACCCAGCCAGGCTGTAAAAGGCCATCAAGGCCATTCACATCCACCATGGCTCATGAATCCCATCTTAGAACATGTGCTCACAGGGCCCTGATCTAGGAATATGATGCCAGCTGTGCCTAGGAAGCACCAGCTGCCTGCTCTGAAGCCTGCCCAGCGTGGCTGGTCCTACTCTTGAGGGCTGCCAGGCAGTGGGAAGGATAAGATCAGTAAAGGTTACAGCTGATCATGAAAGACTTCTTCCAGCTCATGTGCAGGAAGAGACAAGCCAACTTGAGATCCCCTTGGAAGAAATTAATTGCAAGAAGTTTAGTATCTTTTGGCTTGGTATCCAAGAAACAGAAGGTTCAATCTGTTTTCTGCATTTACTATCACTCTCCAGACACTTCTCTGGAGACCTCCTAGGCTCTGCTTACCTATCCACAGCAAGTCTGACCCTTCAAATGCCTTTGTCTTCCCTCCCAAGACTCGCTGATTAGTGTCACCTTTCTCAAATAATGCAGTGCTCAGGGACCATGCCATCCCAGATCTGCTGAGGAGCTATAAATCCTTGTCAAGATTCATCCTGTTACGTGGGCCTTATTTGCAGGGTGTTCCTTGTCCACAGCTGTTTCTCCTCTAACATGGTTTTCCTGCTCCCCTAGCTTCCAAGTATTGGTATCTTTTTGAGGTCCTTTCTTCACATCACAGACACCACCTTTGCTGACAGACCAGCTTGCAGCTCGCCAAGGAATTCAATTTTAATTCCTCGCTGCAGCTGGGGTTTGTGTCATGATTATGAATTTGCAGTGGGGGCTTTCATGTTCTCTTCAGAGTAATTTCTAAACTCGGAGGAGCAGCATCTTGCATGGAAGCACTTAGAGACCTCTTACAAAAGCAGCATTGGAGTATTGATCAATTTTTCTCTCCAGGGACCTACAGATAGAGCTGCTGTGCAGTGTAGCCACTTGCGGGCAGCACCACACAACTCTTCAGGATGAGAAGTGAAAAATAGCTCCAGTTGAAAGGAAAAGTGGTGCCCTCTTTTTATATAGAGATCAATGGTGCTTGGTACATTGGATTATCACTTAAAACACCAGGACTTCAAATGCCAGGGTGCATGCACTCCTGATGCTGACAGGCTCGTGATATATAATGCTGTTTGGGTTGCCAACTGAGCTCCTCTGTGCAATCTTTTCATAAGGTGAATGTAATATCTGCAGTGATGTACCCAACGTTACATCAGGATAGCCAGCCTATAATTATGCTTGAATTGTTTGAATGGGTTATTTGTCACTAACACATTAGCTCACTCCATTTATTGCTACCATTCAGGGCTGCTGCAGGTTTGGTGTAAACAGCCTGGGTGGAGGGTTGGGGGGGGCATATTTTTTCTGAATAGAGCAAAGCAGAATTGTTTGGAGTTTATTCTTTCTTACTAGGAGAGCTGTTGACTGGGAGTGCTAGGAACAAAATACATAAAGCAGCTGACACAGCATAACCAATTTGTTTTCAGATGTATTTTCCAGCTGTACAGCTTGTGTGTTGGGCTTTAGCATGGACCTGATTGCTTTGCAAGGAGCTGGTGGGTTTACCATAGTATGTTTTGATCCTTATGGGAAAGTGAGGCTTGCAAGGTGGGTTTTTTGTAAAAGGAGCTGCTGCACAGTTCACACAGTTGCTGGGTGCCTGACCTTCTTTATTACAGGTCGTTTCATGGCACGCTTCCCAGTGAGGCAGCACTGCTTGTATTTGTGTAAAGGAAGTGGTGTCTCCCCTGATAACATCTTATTTTCTGGTTAGTGATCAGCAAATACATGCTCTGCCCTACTCTGACCTGCATGGCCAGGGAAGTCTCTGAAGGTGACATCTTCTCTTGTTTGTCTTGTCTGGCAGATGGGGATTTCCTGGGCGAATCCATATATGTGTCATCACTTGACACCACAGGCCTGGATGGGTGCTGTCTAGTAGCAGTTACTCAGCTGAATCTTATGAAATGTCCTGTTTAGATTTCAGGTCAAAATAAAATTAATTCACTTTCCAGAAATGGATCTGACAGCCAATGTAAAAATCTCCAGGGTTGAACTTTCTCTTTAGGGAGCACTGTTGGACAAGGTGGCTTAGCTGGGACAAGGCATGTTCCACTGCACTGCAGTTCTGTGGGGACACCCCTGCACATCACTGCCTTCTGGCAAGCATTGCCCAAGTCTTGTTGGATTGTAGGCAGCTGGGCTGCCCTGCAGCTCTTGCCTGGTGAGCTGTGGGAGAGTTTAGCTGTCTGTGGAGGCCACAGAAAAGCATCAGAGGTTGTTGGGCTAAGTAAGCCTGCATTTTCATTGCTGAGAAGGAACACCACCACTTTGATTGTAGGCATCTCCTGGGTTTAAAACTAAGCCAGTTCCTTGGGCTTATAACAATGATGTGCTCTGGTGGAAGTGGTCTGTGTGACTGAGAATAGGACTGGAAGCCAGATGCAAGCTGGGGCATGAGTTGGCACTGCCAAGAAGATGCAATCTACAAAAGAGATGACTAAGGAAGGTGGAGTTTTGATATTGTGTCTTGTTTTTTTGTTTGACGTAATGACACAGAACTTTACTCAAGTCAGCAGGTGATGTCTGTCCTTCACCTGCCAAAGGGAAAGCAAATTGGAGCTGGCCAGGCAAAGGTGGTATTCTGTCACTATATGTGGAGTTAAGCCAGTTGTCCTAGTTTTGATGTTGGTTCAGTGTAGGGTAAATTGTCCAGGAGAATAAGTCTGGAGGTTGACCTTTAAAACTTCAAAAGATACATAATCCTTCCTGCCTAAGATATGGGCTTGGTTTCCTCTGGCTTCTCAACCAAAGACTGCTAGTTGATAGGCTGCAGAATAGCCTTTGTCACTGAGACTTTGAGGAGCAGGGAGTTGTTCTTTCTTCACAGAAGGGACCCTGTAGCCATATTTAGGTGAGGAAGAAGGCCTTTTGCAAAAGGCTCTGCCCAGGTATTGCTTAGTTACTTTTCTTGACACAGAACTGCCTCCTCCTGCCACCCTTCTGCATAATAACAGGTTTACAATCCATCAGTGCTGTAGAAATAATAACTGCCAGCTCCTTGGGGCAACAATGTGATGTATGGGGGCTGCAAATGGAAAAGATGATCAATGAAACCCACCATTCCCATGGGCAAGTAGATGGGATTTGAAGATAACCTTATCCCTTCCAAACGGATGTTTGAAGCTTTCTTTGGTGGCCTACACAATATCCCACACTGACCAGTAACACACTCTCTCAATCCTCAGCAGGGTGCCAGAGCAGTCGGTGTGTAGTGTGCTCCCACCTTCACAGGGGACAAAGGCCCAGGCTCTTAAACCAGGGTGAATGAGGGAGCTCCCTGCTCTGCTGGGTCTAATCAGGCAAGGTTGTCATTTTATCTGTTTCAGAGTGTTCTGCTTGGAAAGGAGCTGGAAAGCCTTGTGGCAGTGTTAGATATGTGGGTACTCAGCGACAGTCAAGTAGGTGAGAAATCAGCTGCAATTGTAACTGAGTCAGAGATGCTGTCTCCTTGTGTCATCCCTGGAGATCCGTTTACATATCCATTTGCTTAACAGTATGTTTGGAAGCCCTCAGCAGCATTTCACCATCATTTCCCTAGCCTGTATTCATCTGAGTAAGTTAATGAGCTATATCTGGACTAGAATTGCTAACCTATGGACCTGGGTTTGTGTAGTAACTCTGAATCATATGAGTCTCTGATTAGCCCTTAGGTACACGGGAGAGGATATATCTGATGTGGGAGTGAATAATCATCCTTCCACAAGAAGCACCTCTCTGTTTCATCTTTCACCCAAGTTGCTGTATTGATTTTGTGCAGAGGAAAGCCCTCTCTTGAGCTGATATTTGGGTAGAAAATCACCAGACCCTCTAGCCATCCCTCTCCCAGCAGGATTTCTAGGCATCCTTTTTCATAACAAATACAGAAAAATTCTTGTTTTGGCTTAGTCTGCATGTCCTTGAATGTATAGTCAAAGTGCAGAGTGACCTCTCTGCCAGGGATAGGTTTTACTGTCCACTCTGTGATGTTACAAGCAGGGAGCACTGGGACCAGTGGGCATGTGCATGTGCTGCCTTTTGCTTTGTTAGGTTGTGCTTTAGGTACAAGATAACAGTGGAAAGTCACATGCAAGCAGCAGTGGAAGACCAAAGATGATGAAGGGGATGCTGAGTGCTTGGAGCACGTGTTGTGCTGGCAGGGATGAAGGATGCTCTTTGATAGACCTTCCAGTCATACTCACCAGCCTGCTACTTGATCGGCACTTGCTGCCTGGGGAGAGTGAGCGCGGGCTTTTGGTTTGCCATGGGCAGGATCTACCTCTGTGGTCTGTTCAGCACTAAGTTCTCCAGGGGATCAGCAATGTAAGCAGGAGGAACTGGGTGGATTGTCAGCCAGCTGGGATTGCTCTCTTGTAAAAAGCTACTGGCTGGATGCTGAAGCATTCAGACTAGAAATAAAGCAAACGTTTGAAAGGCAAGAGAGATTAACCACTGGCAGAGCATCCCAAGAGAAAACCAGTGAGTTCTCCATCTCTCAAGGACAATTACACTTCTGGAAGATCCACCTACAAGTCAGTGGATGTAACAGAGCAGTAGCTACTTGAAGCCCTCCAGGAGGTCAGCTGCTGGAATAAACTTCGCAGTCGTAAACAACTGACACACTGCTCTGTGTTAATGTAAAGGATCAGCTCTGCAGGGCTGCTTTGCAAAGCTGGGTTTTGCCTGCTGCTGGGCCTGAAAGAACAGGACATTTGCTTTGAGCCCTGCCATATCTCCATGTTCTTTGCAGATCTGGGTGTTCAGTGTAATTTACTGTTTGAAATTACATGCTCACAAATGAGAGGGTGAGAGTGGAAGCAGCTCTCCTTACCCCCTTGCAAGCAACAAGTGTTGTTCTGCTTTTTCTGCCATACTTTGCTCTGTGTCTTGCTTCTTTTTCAGTGTTTGTTTTTTTTCTGCAGTTCAGAGCAGCTAAATCAGTCTGGCAATGGACTTTGTTCCCTCTACACCTCCCTGCTTCATCTCCATTGGAAAAAGGGAGTTTCAAATCATAGGCATTTTTTGTGTGCTCAGCTCCTCACCATGTCAAGGTCACCCTGAGTAGGGTTCCTGTTATAGCTTAGCACTTTAACCTCTTCCAATTTGCCATGCATTAGTCAATCTAGAGCCTAATGGATTTGTAACCTGACTTTGCCTGTATTGTCTGAGGTGTTCCCAGCAATATAAGAGGATTTGGGCACAACTTCCTTTCAAGTTAATGGAAAGATCTTGCTTGGAAGGAACCTGCTTGAGGATCTGAGTGTACTTTGCATTAATGCTTCCATTAATTTTAATGGGAGATGATTCTAAATTCCTCAAATCAGCTTTGTACATCTTAAATTTTGTGTCCTTCACCTGTATAATCTAAAATTGGGCTGATGAGACAGAAGCACCCTTAAATGAGCAGAAACATTATTGACCAAGATGTCCTGCAGTTTTTCTACATCTTTTGATCTCTCCGCAAATGTTCTGTTCTCTGGTGACGCCACTGGACCCCTCACCAGCTCAGCACACACGGCAAGAGATCCAGTGCTGGTTCCCAACTCAGAGCCTGTCCCTTGCATGGTCTCTAACAATTCATGTCATCTGTCTTTGCTACTCTGTCGTCTGGAAAGCAGAAAAAAGCAGGAGTCCCCTGGGACTTTTTTATTAGCATTTATAAAGCACTTTGCAATCATCAAACGGGAGGGAATAGGGGAAAGTGAACTTCTGTCATTGCCATTCAAGTCTCAGTTACTGCAAAGCTCTGCCGCCTTGGGCACAATCACCTGCCACACTTCCTTTGGCTGGTACAGGTGGTGCAGAGCCCTGTCTGGGTTTTAGCCTGGGCATGGTCCTGTCTGGCTTTACTGCTTCTGTGGGGCCATGCTGCTCTTGGCACTGGCCTCGTGAGCTGAGCAGCACGGTATCCCCCGCTTCCCCTCCTTCTCTCTTTGCTCTCTGCCCTCTTACTCCTCCATTAACTTTGCTTGGACACAGAAGTGATTAACTGTTGCTGAGCATCTCTTGCTGATCAGGTCACTGCTTGCTCCTGCCTCATTCAGCAGAGCTCTTGCTGACTTCTGGGCTGCTGGTAGGTATTTCTTCCCATCTCCAACTGAGCCGAGTAGGGACTGACATTCTGACTGCTCATCACATCCACTTTTCCCTGGGAAATCTGGCCTTGGAAAAGCTCCTGTGCACATTGCATCTCTGGGGTAATCTCATTTTGCTCAAACAGTCCAGGTTGAACAGCCTGCTGGAGTAAAAGCAGATGGAAAGATGGAAAACCTGCTCATCTCAGTGTAATCAGATTAGTGAGCATCTACATGTGCAGTAAGAAAGGCCACATTGGCTTGGTCCCACTGGAAGTACCTCTGGAAAGGAATTTGTGGTCAAGTAGAACCTAGCAAGGCGGGGAGGCAGCTATGTTGCAGTGAAACAGGGCACCTGTTGGAGCAGTCACCTTATTAATGAGTTTTTCACTCTTTATTTAAGCTCAGTGATCATTTGCAGTCTTGCTACCAGACAGGCACCGTCTGGTGTGGTGCCACTTGGCTGGTGATGTGGGTCTGGGCACAAGTGTAGAGGAGCAGGCAGGGTCCACCACCCTCTAAGAGATCTGGTGTGACTTGTTTGCAACATCAGCAGGAGAAGCTGGGAGCAGCTGCCCATGCGCTCCCAGCTAGGCCAGCCTGGGGTCAGTTCCAGCCCCCAACAATTAGTGAGACAGATTGAATCTAGATTGATCTTTCTATTTCACAGATTGAGCCCATTCCAGCAAGAAATTCTCCTTTTCCTCTGTCACTATGTTGAAAAGAAGGAGACCTTTTCAGATTTCTGGATAAATGGGAAGTACAAGGCAAGGTAGAAATAAATGTTTTGCTAATGCGTAGGATGAATCATTAGGACAGAAAGACATCATTGGGCTGCAGCTGATCTGCATTGCTGTGTGGAAACTCTGCCTCGTGGTACAGCTGCTGCAAGAGGCAGAATTCTACATAGGCTCTGATATTTATTGACCATTTGCAGTGTGTTGCAGGGGAGGGCAGAAAGGCAGAATCTGGTTCAAAGCAAGAGTTTTTGGCACCAGTAACAGCCTCGACCAGTACAATGGTGTTTGCTGCAGGGAATTCATGGTACTTGCCTCCTGGTGCAGTTATTTGACAGATGTACTGGGGTCACTCACGTCTTCTCAATCCCTTATCCCCATCGAGAGAAAACTGAGGTTATGAAAGAAGAGAATGGACATGTTGCTTCATTGAATGTAAAGGAGCAGGAGTATGGAGCAGAGCTAAGATGGAGTTCATGGGTCTCTTTGGGGATGGGTTTGTGGGAAGGTAAATGGGACAGTGAGGAACAGGGTGTAATTCAGTAGAGGAAGATCAAACATCTTCAAGCAATGTGTCACATCAGCTATGCTCAGGCTCTACAGCCAACATATAGTGACAGTAACAGGGACACGACTAAATGAGCACTGACTTGCCCCTCTCAGCCTTATCTTCAAGCTGTACTGTCAACAAGGACAAGAAAAAAAGCAGGAAATTGGACAGGGTATTTTCAAGGAGGGTGGTTAACCCTGGTGGTTGCAGTGCTCTGATTCATGGCACTGCTCCACAGGCCGTTCTGTTCATGCAGCCAGGGGGGTACTTTTGCAAAGAAGGAATCTCTCTTGCACCCGGAGTGCTCAGTTTTTCAAGGACACTGTAAAAAGCAGCCTGAGGAATGGACAGATAACAGCAGCCAAACCAGTTTGGCTTTGCACCACCGCAGTATGCAGGCCCAGAGAAGACCACCTGCAAGCTGACTGGTTGCACCAGAAAACAGAGACAGACAGAAAATGCTTGTCCTGTGATCCATGGCAAGGGCAGCCACTCCTGAGCTCCCCAAAGGGCAATTGGATGCTCTCTTAGGTGGCAGAGCCATGTGGCTCCATGTGTGTTTATCCGGGGCTTTCACCCACACGGTGCCAGTGCAAGAGCCGCTGCTTGTAGTTGACAGCTCAGCTATTGTTGCAAAGTATGATTTAATAGCAAGACTTGATTACAACATGCAAATGTAGCTGCTGGGGGACTATCTCAGACGTTTGTGGAGATTAGCTGTTAAATTGGCCAGTGCAAAAACATTATTAAGCAGAGAACATAATTACTCATCTTGTGGTTCTGTAGTGTATAGAGGAGACAGATTTGTTTAAAAGCCAGCAAGTCCCATATAGAAAAAAAGACTGGTGTAAATGCCACATCATGTACTACTGTATGTCGCAGCATATTTTATTAGAGAAGCAATACTTAATAACAACATTTGGGAACTTGTGGAAGGAATCCATTATATTATTCTGCCTCATAAAAGCAAACCTAATGCCTAGTCTGTGTGAAGGCTGTGAAGATACTGAAACATCTCCTTTCCGTGGTGGTTGATTGCTTTTATGGAGATTGTATCATATGGATATAAACAAATCCAGCACTTGATATGAAATCTGGGAGCAGGGTTTTAGACTCAACCCATCTATCTTCTATCTGTGCACGTTCCCTCTGAAATGCATCAAGGTTCCCATTAACACCTTAAATGTGGAAAGTAGGATTAAAGTGAGACTGTCAGCACATACAAAATGAACATCTGGGTGTGCACTTGCCATTAGTGTTTTTCCATTTCAGCTCTAGGGTAGCCTATGGGCTTGCTGGAATAAAAAGCTTGTGTGTGTGTGTGTGTGTGTGTGTGTGTGTGTGAGGATGCAGAGGGAAGGGTCAAGGTGCAGGGAGCTTCTTAGATGGTCGGGTGCTTCCTCCTGCCCCATGGCTCTCTGTAGCACAGGCTGGTCTTGCAGGGAGCCATGCAGGGGCTGCTGGAGGACTGAAGTCAGATGTGAAAGTTCATTTGGCTAATCATAGCCCCAGATGATTTCAGGAAAATCTTTAACAGAGGAGTTAGGAGGGCTGAATTAGAGCAACAGCTTGTTCATAACAGAGAGCAGTTCCTGCAGGCACTAGTGCTGGCAGTGGAGCAGGGTGATGCTGGCAGGGAAAACCTGCTGTGCCACGGTGGCTGCTGCTCACCCCTGGTTCGTGTCACTTGAAGGGTTACTTGTCTAAGCAGGAGGAAGTATCCTTCCAAGCTTAAGTGGGGGAGATAAAAGACTTCAAGGGTTTTTGATGGGAAACTCCTTGACATCCTTTTGTAGCAGCTCGAGAGCATTTGTACACCAGTAATTGCTCCCCAGGCTGGTTTCTGTGTTACTCAGAGCTGAGCATGGAGCTGCTGACAGTTGCTGCTGTGTGAGCCTCAGCATCCCAGCACAGTAAGTCCCAATCACTCCTCCTTTCTCTTCTTTGCTGTGTCTGTAAGCCTGCACCTTACTTGCTCTGTACTGGTAAGTTTGCTGTGGTTGGAGCCATCAGATGTTCCAGGCAGTAAGGACAGGGAAACAACTGCCTTGCATGTGGCTGGGCTTGTTTTCAGCTTAGAGCTACAACAGCTTAGAACCCCAGGTGCTTCAGCTGCTTCAGCTGCAAAAGGCAGATTCTCACCAGCATCTCCTGGTGTGATTGCAGGGTGGCCAGAAGAGCTCTGGCTGCATCCAGCAGCAGCATCTCCATCCTGCTTTTGTTCAGTGACAAAGGGTAATCTTAAGAATACCTGTGAGTGGTTTGCAAGCCACAAGTGTCAGAGGGGACAGCTCTGCAAAAGTCTCATGTCACCAGGGAATGACACATCTGTCATCACTGAACATGAGGGATGGTACTTGCAGCCAGGCAGTGGGAGTGGTTAGGAGCAGGGGCTGAGTCTTGTGATCAGCTGAGAGTGGATCAGGTACATGGGGCAGTGTGGGCTGAAATGTGGAGCAAGGGCGTGCACAGACATATCTCAGTTATGGCTGGTTTTATTAATAATGATCTTTGATAGTTTGTAATTAAGCCAAGCAGTGGAAGAAACAACATAGCAATATTTCATAATATTTTTTCCCCAGTTACATGAGGTCTGTGTGCATTGAGGATGCCCGTGTCTCCCTAAACACCACGTGCACCCTTTAGCTGCATATCCAGTGGTCAGTACTGACAAATGTAATAAGCTTCACGTGGTGATAGAGTTACAGCAGGAGTCTGATAGCGAGAGAGAAAGCAGACTTGATGGATTCATCCGTTAAGCTTCTCTTTTTGTGTGTGTGTACAGCTTGGCTGTACAGTGGATCTGTCTGTTGATTCATTTTTAACCTGTTTTCAGAGTCTGGAGTGCAAGAAGTCGTTCGTGTGATCCTCTTCTCTGGCAGTACTGGGAGATGCCCTTTGCTGCTAACTATGAGGCTGTAGGAGGAGTTCTGGTAGCTCTTGCTCCTATGAAAGACAGAGTTTCAATGCAGTGAGCTGAAGAGTACAGTCTAGTGCAGGACCTGCTCTTAACTGGTCCTAAGAGTTTGCCACTGCTGCTCTGAAACCCAGGGCTGGAATAAGGCTGGGATAATTAATGGAGGTTAAAGTGCTCCTTCGGCCTGTGAGCTGGTTGGAAATGGAAAAGAAAAACCTGTCACAATTGTGACTGGCTCTGAACTGCTGTCAGGCTCTCCTCCTTCCCTTCCTCTGCCCCAAGTGGAAAATTGTATTGGAAAGCAGCAGTTAGAGCACTTAAATCTTTCCACAGTTCATTTCAAGCTCCCTTTCTTCTTCCCAGTGATTCCCAGGCCAGTTCAGGGCGCGGATGGGAGGCTGCAGCTCTGGCTGAAACTTGCAGGATGTTGAATAACAATGGGAGAGTGGCTTTCAAAGAGGGTATAATGTGCCTGGATTGCACGTACCATAAGCTGTATTTCCCATGCTTTGACATTCAGCCCATCCATACATGGCTCCTGAACTGCCTTTCAGTGTGGGATCTATCTCAGTGTGTTTATGGAGCAAGCTCAGGCTGAAATGGTACCTTTACTACTGCAGAAAGGCACAGTCCCATGAGCACTCACAGAAGTTACTGGTGTCTGTTGTGTCCAGATAGCAATAAGTGAGCATGTGAAATGTGGGCAAACCCAGAAGCTGTTGTATCCTCTGTGGTGGGTTACAAGGTTCACATAATCCCTGTCCTTTCCCAGGTACTGGGATTGTCTGTTTTAACTCTTGTGTGTGTCCTTTCTCTTAGCACCTTGTGGCACAGTTATGTTCCTTCTGCAGGCAGTGGTTCTGGTTCGTCCCATACTGCAGCTGGTCAGTGAAGGGTGGGTGATGGAGCTTCACTGGCCCTCTCCCTGGCTGTCTGGATTTAACAGGTTGATCAGTTGGAGGAATCTCACAAACCTTTTATTCTGGTGTTATTGAACAACTCTTGGTAGAAAGTGGGGCAGCTATTTTGATGTCAGAGTCCAGAAAAGACATGGAACTGCGTTTGCCTTCCCCAAGTGATCTCAGTGTGTTCCCATCTGTGTGACTAAAGCATCAAGGACCTACTGGCAGTCAACAGTCAAATTGCCACTCGCTCTTCTCCCATCTCACAGTATTTTCAGAGCTTGTGAAGGACAAGGAAGCTCTCTGCTCAGTTTGAACTTGGAGGCTGCAGTGCACCCTAGCCATGTGGGCTGTTTCAGCCTGTCACTTGGATTTGCGAATGGTTGACTCAGTATGTAAATCTAGTGGCCAAACAGAGGTCTAGGACCCAAGTAATTCATGTTGGACTGCTAAGTATGAAGGCATGACAAACTGGATCGCTTGGAAGGAATATGGCTGGTTGGGGTTCAACTACCAAAAGAGCACCACTGAAATGCTTTTGTGCCAGGGCTGAAGCCACCATGTTACTTCCAATAACAGGGTCCTTTCAGGTGGTGACTTACCCTGGTGATTCCCCATGTGGAGTGACAGACTGGTCACTAAGAGTGTCTGGGCATTGCTGTCCAATCCAGGATGTCAATTTATAAACAAAAGGCAGATTTAATGTTGTGCTTCCTTTTTCTAAATGTACAGAGCTGCCCTGTTCATTCAAGGGTTAAGCAGTCTAGGAGATGCAGCAGAGACAGGTATTTGTCAGGCCTGGACTGGAGGCTCACCAAAACATAAGGATAGATGGTTTTATTTCTGTTTTGTCATTTGGAGATGACTACTCAATGTTTGTAGGACAGGGAAGCTCCAGGGCATCTTAGGATATGCCCCATGCTCCAAGAGAGGTTATTGGTTTGGCTTTGCAGTGCTTACATGCAAAGGCAAGAACTGATGCTTGAAATGCTACTTTTCCGAAGTTTAAAAAGCATTGCCAAGGCTCTTGCAAGATGACAGTGTTGCAAATCTTATCACGATCCAGTGCTGAGATCTGTTTGTTCCAGCAACACAAATATGCTGACAGATCTGCCTGTCTGCTTTTTGGTGATCATAGATTTTTTCAGGAGGTTGGTCTGTGCTGCTGAACTCTGATTGGAGCTCCCAGTTCAGAGGCTGGAAGGTGACATTGCAGGAGTTCTTCATCATCACACCTGGGTCTTAATTTTTAACCAAATGTTCCTCAACTTAGTAAAACCCTGTCTCAAAGGAGCAGTTTCAGGGTATAATGTTGCTTTACTTTTGGTACCTTCTGCTGGCAGAAGTAACCAGTTTAATTTGTTGACTGTGACAGGCAAGGACTGAGATATTTGTTACCTTCTTCCAGCAGCACGTGATTTTTTGCAGACCTCAGTGTGAACAGAGCTTGTTCTCTCAGTGGAGGGAGGGACTGTGATATGAGACAGAGTCTTCCCTTAGTAATCCAGTTCCAGAGAGTTGTTGTAACCATCTCTGGGTTTTAAGGATATGATTCTTCCTCACTTACAGCAATGGGTCCCATGCCACCCATCCTTACCTGTTATGGTCTCATTGAAACTACCTCATCTATCCTAATCTACTGTCTGTCTGTAAGTGGCTCCAGCTGGAGATAAACAACCCTCTGTCAGCACAGCCAAGCACCCTCCTCTCTGACAGCCAGTGCGCCAGTCAGCACCCGCTCCCATGCCGCTTGGCTCTCTCCCTGGTGTGCTGAGCTCTGGTAGGATGTTTGGCCGCTTATTCTCAATCCCATTGCGTAAATGAGGCTAATTCCAGCCTGCCCTGATGTGTGGGCTCTCTGGAACATGACTATAAATCCAGACCTGAACATTTTCTTGTAATGGACAGGGTGGTGAAATTACGTTGCTGCCTTTAACCTCAGGCTGTCCTTAAGACCAAGCCAGACTCTTCAGAACCCTTATGCCAATAAATCAAATAACTTTTGAATTGATGCACATAAAAGTCAAGAGGGAGAAGTTACAGATGGAAAAGACCTATTGTACCTCAAGTCTGTCCCGCTGCAGAGGGGGTGAGCTGCTCTCAGGAATTCACGGCGTAGCTCCAAGCCTGCTCACTGAGGCCAGGCAGGGTGAGAGTTGTGCCTGGAGGAGATACGAGGTGAGGGGAGACTGCCTAAATTTCCTGCAGCTTTTCTATCCTACCCATCTCTGCATTTTATTCCCTTGGCTTTATTTCTGGGAAAGAAAACTGTTGTTGATTGTATATTCGACATACCCCATACATTCATTCTCCTGCTCAGTATTTTTCACTCAGCGCTATCCCTGACTTTTCTTTAGAAGCATGTTTTTCTCACCTAATATTTAGTTTAAGATGTAGGAGCTGGATATAAAACCTTCTGAGATGTTTTAATCTGCCAAGAGGCTGCTTAAAAACAGAAGTTATCCAGAGTATTTCGGTAGTCCCTATTTAAAAAACATCACCCCCAAATCCCGTGTTGCCCATTTCCCTTTCATCACCTTGCCAACTTTTATTGGTTGTTTTAACCCTGATCTGCTGTCGGTGTCCCCAGTACCTTGCTCCCCTCCCCCTAGTGTTTCCATGTCTTCGAAAGTCCTGGTAACCAAAAAGTTCATGTGTTGTGCTTCACAGTTATTTCAGACCAAGAATAATAGAGCTGGATCCAGCTGGATCCCTTGCTCTATATTGATACAATTGTTCCCCTTAACCTGCCCACACTCAGTGCTACAACTGCAAATCTGAGGTTGAACTGGAGCAGTGATGGACAGTGCTGCGAGCCCACAGCCTTGCCTGGAAAGCAGCACCACCAGCAGAGCATCCCACAGCCAGGGAGCAGCTGTGTTTGGGTGTTGTCCACTGGGCACCTTGCTAGGTTGAATGTGTTTCCTGACACATCTTCTTATAACCAGTGGTCCCAGTAGTCACTAATTCCCTGGATCGCCAATTTCTCCTGAGCAGTCCTCTGATGAGGAGGCCCTTGCTGAAGGCTGGCCAGGCTGGGTGATTGCTTCTCCTGGATGTCTCTTCCTAGGAACTCAAACCACACTTATGAGCACGGTTAAGAGCTGGAATGGCGACCCAGAGGACCTGAGAGATAGTTGGCCTTAGAGATTGCTAGAACTCAACTTGAAAAGGTCCACCTGATCCAACTTTGAAGTAATCCTGCATTGAGCAGGAGGGCAGACCAGGGCCTGCATCAAAAGACAATGTCACTTAGCAAGTCACTGCCTGGCTTTCGCTTCATGAACATCAGGGGATATGTGTTGAGTTGTTGTGCCACCACTGCCTTTTGCTGCCAGATTTAGATTACTCTCCTTGTTTTTGATCTTTTTAACTTTTTTTTGCCAGTTTCTGTTGCTCATCTCTTAATGAGCTTCTGCAGGCTTGTTTCTCCCTGGGTCACATCCTGGTTGGTAGATGTGAGAGAAGGGGTTAAGAAGTACTTTAGTAGATGTAACATTAACTAATCTCAGCTATGCATGCTAAGCTTAAAAACATTTTTATGTAGCTATTGTGTAAAGGACACAAAGCGATTGTGGATTCTGTTTCTGTACGTCAGATGGATGTTCTTCCCCACCGTTTGCCATCCCAACGTATGCTTCTAGTCTGAGATGTTCATCCCTTCTTTATTTCCCCCTTGTCCATCAGTTTGTCTCCTGCTTTGCCATTAATCAACTCTTCAATACCAGGTAAGATGGACAAAAGGAATGCCAAAGGCTGAAGGGATAAACACACACAGGGTGTGATCACCTCCTCAGCTGGAATGTCTGAAAGAGCATTAGCTGGTGGGGAGCATGGTACAGGAAGGCTGATTCTAGGGAGTCTGTGACTCCCTATGGCTTTATCACTTCTCCAGGTGATTAACTGTTTGTTTCTCCCTTACTGAAAACTTGTCTCAGATTAAACCACTGTAATAGAAAGCTCAGGTTCTGGAGTGATCCCAAGTGTAGGTTAATATTTACAAGCTATCAGCTTCACTTTTTATCTCCATCCCTTGCTAGCACAGAGATAAAATCCTTTTAAAAATCCCTTTTGATCTTTCTGGTTCATGACATGGCTTTAGTAAGACACTTTCCATATGAAACTGGCAAATGTCTTAATGGAAATGTAATTTTTTTCTCATCCTTTCAGGGACTAGTAACAGATGAGGAGTCTCCTGTGTACAAGGGGCCATGGCTTTATAATGGAGCATAAATGATGGACAGTATCTCTGCAGGATACTCATGCTAGGAAATGTCAGAATGTTATTTCTGCCTCAGTGGCTTAAGATCATCTGTTTACCTAATGGACTTGCATTTGCATTTTGCAGGTGTTGTGTTAATATTAATGTGTTGTCTGAATTGTTAATATTCCTTCACTTCAATGTTACATTAATGAAGGCTGGAGGGGATGCAAAAAAGACCTGGTTAATTAATTAAATGGGCAAAAAGCATCTTTAACTTTCCATTGCACTGCCCTTTGCTTCCACCTAATGGGTCTTGGCATTTCTGGTCAGCAGCC
The DNA here is from genome assembly GCA_024611195.1 of Ceyx melanurus. Lineage (NCBI taxonomy): Eukaryota > Metazoa > Chordata > Aves > Coraciiformes > Alcedinidae > Ceyx > Ceyx melanurus. The sequence continues at coordinate 28,053 of JANHGL010017211.1, forward strand.
ATGTAACACATGCTGCTGTATGGAGCACTCAGCAACAGACTTGCTAATTTTTCTGACCCATAAATCACTTGCATAAACTTTTCACGGTGAAGAAAAGTGCCTTTCATTCCTGCTTCCTCCTTTCAGTGGGAAACGCAGCCTGATAACAGGCGGTGCTGGCCTGATGTGTGGGGCCGCAGACTTTCCCGTCAGGAGAGGGGCTGTCTGCATTTCTGGAGGAATTCTTTCCATTTCCCTCTTAGCCAGACTCTGGATGACATTAATATTATGTGTCTTGTCATAAGCTCTGCTTTTGGAGCCAGTGCTGTATCAGGCTGCACGTCTCAGGAATGTGAACTGCCAGTCTGGCTTTGGGTGCTGGTTGTGAGGTATCCCCTCTGCTCCATCCCAGACCCAGCTTATCTCTGGGCTCTTTTGCCTACTGGAAATTGCTACAGGCTGGATAAAATTGTCTCAGGTCCCTGCTCTGACCCTTGACAACACCCCTGCTTGGGAGCATCCTAACGCATGCCCAGAAGCAAGGCTTGCTGGCCCAGGCAGTGATTGCTCTCCTGAGACCAGTTAGCTGAACACAGCCTTGAGATGTGTGCATTAATGGTCACCACTTAGGCCTCCTGTGTGGAGAGGGAGAAAGGCTCTGGCCATCATAGCTCCCTCTGATAGATGAGATCTGTGAGCTAGTGGCTCCCTCGAAAGACAGATGGGATCTGATATGGATTCTTGGGAAGCCAGGCTGGGATTTCCAGCCACATGACTCCTGGAGCTAAGCACAGGGATTGCAAAGCCTTTCCAGTGCTGCTGTTGTCTTCCTCACAGAGAAATGCTTAGATAGGGTGAAGGGGTTATGTTTTTGATTTTGAACAACACCATTGTTTTGGTGATATCCAGCACAAGCAGAGAGGTCTGTAGAGAGGGCCAGAGAGCCCTGCCCACTGAGGCATTTCTAGGAGAGGGTGCATGTGGGGCTGTGTGCCCATGCTGAGTAAGTGGCGCTTGGCAGGCCTCTTTGGGACCTGTAGAAAAAAAGGATTCTTGACCCAAGAAGACCCTTTGTAGAGGAGATCTTCCTCTGTCTGCAATGCTGAGGGTGAAACCCTCTACCCCAGGCTCAAAAGTGTGGTAGTCTTGAGAAAATTGTGAGGAGTGATGGAGCTGGGACTGCAGGAGCCTGCTGAACTTGTGCCTCTCTGTCCTGTGTCATCCAGAATATGGGTGCACATCTCAGCTTTCATCCCTGTCCCACGGCAACTGAAGACACTTTGTTGGCACAGAGGGGCATTTCAGCTTCATGCCAGGAGTCTGAAGGTTGTCGCCAATTTGCATGAAAAGGAGCAGACTGCAGTCATATTAAGATTTAATGAAGAGGCGCAGCCTGCAGAGACTGCGTCCTCTGCAACACTTGCTCTTTAGTTCGATGAGGTTTTCCATTGCCACTTGGATCATGACGGAATGGGTGGGGGGGGGTGGTGGAGCAGGCAGGCATTTACTTTATTGTGTCTATATGAGCCACATACGAGGTTGTGGAGCTCCAGGCCAGGCAGGTTGTGTTTGCCATCCATGCAGCTAACCACCAAGAGGTGGTGGAGGCTCCACAGCCCCTTGTGCCATTTCAGTGCCCTGATGTTGTGCTGCCAGGTTGAGTCAACTCTTCCATGCAGCAGGGCTGCAAAGTGGCATCATTTTCACAGGAGCTGAGACAAATGGGTGAGGTTTTTCCAGTGGTCTAAATCCCCACATGCAGACCCAGTATATCAGGCTTTAAGTAATTAATTTCTAATCATGCCAAATGCCTTCAGTAGCCCAGCTTTAATATTGAGAGCTTAAAACAGTTTTCCACTGTGTCGCAGTTAATTTGGATAAAGTAAAGAGAGTGGTCTCAAGACGTTTCCAGCCTCAAGGTGTGAGAGTGGCCGGTAAGTGACATTTGTATTCAGAAAACCCCCCCATGCATTTGTGTTGTAGGCATCTATTACTGGGAAGGCACCATAGCTAATAAAAAGGGCATTCATTATACCCCAGAAAGGGAGTTCATTAGAGGGAAAAGCCATCTAGCTTAGTAAGAAATGAATCTAAAACTGCCTCAGAGCTGCTATTCTCATCAAGTTCCAATGTTAACAGTTTTAACCAAGAGCTAATTGAGCAATCGTGGAAAGTGGAGTAATTCCATTATTCAGCTGTGCTTTGTTCAAGGCTACCACTAGCTGCGAAAGGAAGGCAAATGACTTTCAGCAAGCAGGGAACCGCCAGTGTTCTTGCCTTTTACTACTTTTTTTTTCAAAAAAAAAAGTAGGGCTTTTGGTCTTTTGACAACTGTCATTGGCAAAGGGAGCTCCACACCAACACTGCACAGCTCATATATAACACTGCAATCCAATTTTTTGGATAACAGCAGATCTAATTTTCACTCTTCAAGGAGCAGTGCTGTTCCAGAGTAGATGACTGAAGATGCTTCTGTTTGTTGGATAGGCAGAGTGTCACCAGGAAGACAGCACATTGTTCTTGCAGGATTTTGCATGGAAAAGGGCCATCGCAAGTGCCGGTCCAGCTACTTGCCAAAGAGCATGATTCTGTCATTGGCTGCTCTCTCAGGAGATGCAGAATTAGCTAATGTTGCTTTTAGAAGAGCTTTTATAGAAATCTCTCAAGTTCCTTTGCTTCACGGAAGAGCTGTAATCAAAAATAAACGTACATGATTTAAAGAAAAGAAGAAAAAGTGGTGCCACATCCAGCATCTTTGGAACATTTCGGAGAGAGTTTGTGGGTTGAGTTGTGGTGCTGTTTCTTTACTGTTTTCCTTCAGCTAATACTGCTGCTGCTGTGGGATGTTCACAAGACTGCAGCTTTTTGTGGAAGGTGACTTTCTCTTGGTGAATGCAGCAGGATTTAGAGTCCCATTCCCAGGAGGTGGCTATAGATCTCTTGTTTGTTATGAGATTGTGCTGCAGCAATAATCCCCTTCATTCCAACAGAGAGTGAGGGCTCTCAGCAATGTACTGCCCTTAGCCAGGGGATGTACATCCATCAGTGTCCTTAGAAGCCCCTCACACACACACACAGACCAGGGCTTCCTTCTCTCAGCACTAGCTTCCATGGCACTGTTTTGTTCAAACACAAATGAAATGTGATGCTTTCAAAGCTGTGCTGTCCTAACCCTTTTTGGATTCAGCAGGGAGCTGAACACACCTGAGACAAGCACATAGTTATGAGTTGAGAAACCAGAGGCCATGTCTGCTGGTTGAAGCACAAACCCTTGCTGATCTGGGATAGTAAACCCATCTGGAGATGGGAAGCATTTTGAACAGCAAAAGCCTTGTTACCTATAGAGGAGGGAGCACGTACTATGAGGGGGAGACAAAATGGAGAGAGCAGATGGGATTTTGTAACGGCTTAGGGGAAGGAAGTTTGTAACCTTTGCAGAAATTATTTGGTCACATTTGGCTCAAGTCTGAAATGCTGGAAAGTTGCTGGGATTTACATGGTGGCAGCTCACCAAGTCAGAGGGACCAGTGTTGAAGCCTCAGACTTCAGCTCAGGATGGTTCATCACTGTCCCTTTGGGAGCAAGTTTCCACAATGAGCCTCATGTGAAGAAAGGACCAACTTCTCCAGCCTGTCAAAAGCTAAAAAAACCCTACCATGGACAAACTACTCAGTGTGTTGGGTTTATCTCTTGAATCCACACCTCATCTATGAGAATACTTCCAATGTCTGGATACACCTCAGTGGTTACATCTTGCAGGAAGGGATGGAGCAGGAGGGGATGGAGGTGAAATCAACACCGTGGGGGAAGAGCCATGCTCATCTGTTCAGCCCAACCTTGATGCCGGTTGCTCTGAAGCAATGGGTCTGTTACAGTGGTGAAACAGCAGATGTTCTAGGGTTGCTTTGCTTTGCTTTAACCAAGCTGCCTGTCTCCTCTCTGCGCTTGCTGGATTGCAAACAAAGTGCTTCTTGTCTCTGCCTTGCAGCGAACCTTGCTTAGCTAATGTCATTTGTCAAGTTAATCAGGGAGAGTGGGCACTTGGATGGCTGCTGTGTAGCCCGGCCGCATTGCCATGGAGACAAGCAGCCAAAGAGGCATTTTACTTGCCCTGCTTCGCTCTGCAGAGGTTTGGCATGAGAAGACAATATTTTATTTTCAGTCAACCAAACATCTTGCTGAGGATGTGAGTAGTTTTTCAAGGTTGCTATCCAGAGATTGAGAAGGGGCTAGCTAACCTTTTACAGAGCAAATGAAATGCTGCTACTAATGCAATTCCAGGGTCTGATAATGCAGCTTCTCTTGCCATGTCCCATGTATGTTTGGCTCTTGTTGGAGGTGTGTGAGAGGAGTATCCAGTAGCTTGGGTTTGGGGCTGTCATTGAGGTGTCATCAGTCTTCAGCTGGATGGTTTAATAGGTGGCTGTTTGCCTAAAGGAGCTGTGACAATCATTTAAGATACTTTCAAAAGCACCAAGTCCTGTCTTTAAGAGCATCTCAGGAGCCTGAAATCTCCCTGGCAGTCAGTGGGATTTAGGAGCCAGCATGCCTCGATCACATTTGAAATTGGGAGCGAGTGCTTTTGAAAACCATACACTCCAGCTGACCTCTTGCATAAGGCAGTCTGTGAGTTTCACCCACTAACTCCTGTACCAAGGCTTGTAACTCAAAAGCAAAATCCTGGTATTGAAAGAGCTGGCAGAAGATGCTTATGCATGTTACACAGCTCGCAAGCCATCCTGCCCTTCCCTCTCCTCCCTCTTGCATGTGCACATGTTAAATGATGCATGGAACAGGTTTGGAAAGGCTCCCTCCTGAAGCCCTGGTGAGCAGGACAGCCACAATCCGCAGGCACCTACAGGAGAGACAGCCACCTGCTAAGCCCCAGCCCTCTTGACAGGACAGCAGAGGAAACCTCGCATCAGCACAGAAAGGGGAAAAGTTCAGATCAGATTGTTTATGGGATTTTATGGAGCCAGGAGCCAAGGATAGCTCAGCTAATCCAGAGGAAACTGTAGCGATGGCGTGAGAGTGCATTTCACACGGGATTCATTCAGCATGCATTCAGATGGACCCGTCTTTCTGTCTCCATTTTTTTAGCCATGAAATATTTTTCTTTGCACTCCCGTCTGCCAGCCACACTGAGCCAAACTCTGAGCTAGGCTGTTTTAAGAAAAAAAGAAAAAAAAAAAAACAACAAAACCACCATCTTGTCATTTGACCTGCTGACAACTTAGCAGGGCTTCAGTGAAGCTCCCAGTAACACCAGTGCCAGTCACTGGCCACTGCCAGCCATCCTCTGCTCCTGTCTACCTCAGCATCCATTGCTTTTTTCCAGGCTGCAGAGTAGCTCTTGCTGAGCCAAAGCCCTGGTGAGGACATGAGCCAAAAGTGCCACTAAAAATCCCACTAAAAGTACTGCTAAAAGGCCAGGTGAGGAGGGCAGGAACCCAGCAACTTTGCTGTGCCCTCCTGCTCCTGAGCACCAGAAGCTGTGATGGCTTCATGGGCTGTCACAGCACTGGGTCATCCTCCTGAGTCCAGCAGCTCATGCAGTCTCAGCCTGAGCCCCTCTCAGGAATGTGGTTTGCTTTTTTTGGTGTGGTGAGACCACCACATTAAGCTGCTTGTTGCAGATCTTGCCTCCCTCCTTGTGTCCTGAGCTACAGATTCCATTGCTCTGATCTGGTCACCTGGCTTAACTTCAGGCACAGGTGCCAGCTCCTTCGCTGTGCCCAGGCCATTGCCTCTGATGTGCTCCACATTAGCCCAGCTGTGACCTGTCTCCCTTCTGGAAGCTGCCTTCCTCTCCCTGCAGACTAAATCCTGATGTTTAAAGCAGATCTGTCTAGGAGGTAGCATGGAGCAGTCCCACACTGCTCATCACTTCCATGCTTGTTGTGATGGGGGCAGGGGGGCGGGGGTAGCTGGGTGATCACCCCAAGGTGATCCAACGCTGGGAAGGACCCTCTGTCCATGCTGGGCTTTTTGGCATCAACCCACAGGGCATTGCAGCCTTCGCAAGGCACTGTGATTCATTAAGCTGAGTTGGCACAAGCTGACCCCTGGGGCTTCTCTTCCTCCCTAATATAGGACAGTGTCCAATCTTGTCCCAAAAGTTTGTTCCTTGGAAGCCCAAACTGCCACCCATCTCCCAAAGCCTGCCTCTGCTTTTGAGTGAGCAAACAAGATGAGTAGCTTTTCAATTCTGCACATCTGCAGGTACACCCTGTACACCCCATCCTGTGTGAAAAGCTTCTCTGTGCCCATGTGGTTGGTCCATGTGTGTGCCAGGTACCTCTTCTTAATGGAACCTGTCTTTGATGCTGTCTGGGGGCTCATGCTCTATGTGTAGACATTCTGAAGGAAAAGAGGATGGGATTTTGCAGAACAAAGCAGGAAGTATGTGCTGTTAAGTTCTCAAGGTGAAAAAGCATCCCTGGACGGAGGGTGCTTAGGTATTAGCTTAAACTCAGTACTACCTATAGTGTCCTAACAAGGGTATCTCCAGGAAAATGGAAAAGCCCAAGCCCCAAAATGGTAAAACAAAATGCAGAATTGAATAATGGGGTGGCAATTGCATCCAGCCCAAAGCATCTCTGGAGGTAAGAGGAAAAGGCTTCACACTCTGGAACTCAGAAGGAGCAAGAATGGCAGGGGCTGCTTGAGTACTTGCTTACAGCATTCTCTAGGCTGTGAGGTAACCACAGTGCACCTGTGACAAAGAGGAGATGCTGTTCATGGCTGCTTATGGTTTTGTCTGTAAAATTGGCTTTGTGCCTCCTTCCATAGCGGCCCCATTTCGAGGGAGGCACCAGGACTCCATGGCCAGCCTTTGCCCATGTGTGCCTCTGTTTAGCTGGGGAATGGTCTCTTTTTCTTTGCACCAAAGCCCTTGTGAAGGTGCAGAGGTGCTGCCTATTGCAGCCTGCACCATTTGCTGTGCCTTGCTATGAGCTGGCTGGGGCCAGAAGGGCTTCCCAGGTACAAGTGTGGGCTGGCACAGCCTCACATGTGTCCTCAGACCACTGTTCCCCCCTTGCTGTCTGCAAGTACTGCAGTTGGGTGGGAGCTGGTGGGTCCATCTCCACACAGGAGATGAGAATGGCTGTGCCATAACCTGCTGGGTGCTACTACCCTGCACACACCCCGGGTTCTGCAAAGCCGGGGTGCTCAGCACCTTGGGCCATGCTGTCCCTTAGCCCCCACAATGCCGGTGGCCATAGAGGGGCCGATGTTGCCATCTGCTGGCTTAGCTGCACAGGAGCAGCAAGAGCTGGGCTCAGCCCTCTTGGAAGTCACCCTTCATGAGTGTCTAGTGACCCTGCTCCCACGCTGGGCTGCGAGTGCATTGTCCACCCGCTGACCCAGCCTGTGGCCTTCTGGTAGCATCTGCCCATTGGCAGGTGTTTTAGAGGACAGGATGGGTGGCCCGTTGCTGTTTGGGTTCTGCTGCTCCTCACCCCTTCCTGAGCTGCCCATGCACAAGCATGTCCCCTCCTGCTTGTCTGAAGTATTGGCCTCTCACACAACATGCTCTGAGAGAACCCACAAGGCTCTTATTAAAGGAGCTCTTTTCCATTAAAGACCAACATTTCCACTGCTGATTATCACTGTCAGGTGCTTATTCCTCCTCTGGGCTTGTCTTCTATTTCGTTCCTCTCCAAGTTCTTGGCAAGGGCTCCCAGGCTGGGGATGTATCTCTGCTGTAGCAAGTACTGTAGGAGCACAGCACCCTGCACATCTCACCTGGCCAGTGGCCCCAGTGATGTCCCGGTCAGGGAGCTACAGGGCCACCAAGTCCAGCCCTGCTCCCCCAAGGCAGCCCTGCAAAATCCCTGTTTTGTCTGCAGGAGTGACAGGGCTGAGCCCATGTAATCAATGACTGCTCACGCAGGCATTGCTTGGAGGATGAGGTTGCTTCCATAAATCTATTATCTTTTTTGGCAATTAGTACCAGTTAGGAGTCCTGGGAATACAGGCAGCAAATAGCAGGAAGCCCAGTTAAGCAAATCTCTCTGCTTTTCTGAGCCCGCTTAAACAAGTCTCCTGTGGCCCAGCCCTAGAGCTGGTAGCACAATCCATCAATGCTCCAAACATGATTTGTAGCACTGGGATCACTTCTCTTTGCAGTGTGTAACTCTGGAGGTTCCCATTTGATGTGTGTACATTCAGAGGTGGAAGGTGGGGGGTTTCACAGGGGAACCCCCAGAGTCCTCCCATTGCTGGGATGCCAGAGTCAGCCCTGCAGGGAGGCTGCTGGTGGCTTGCCCTGCCTGGAGGCCATGCTGCATCTTGCTCTTGGGTGGAATCCCAGCTCCAGGCAGGGCTCAATGGCTGGGCTTGACCACACATGTTGAGCTCGGGACAGGGGAAAGAGACGCTGTTTTCTCTGGCCCGGGAAGACAGCCATGTGTGTTTGTTTTCTGTGCTATTCCTTGCACAGCGTTTGTTTTGCCTGTTGAGCATTTCAGGAGATAAAATGACTTAAAGGGAGATAATTTTATCCTAATTTTAGCTGTCAATTTATTACTGACTTCTGCTTGTCTGTGCCAGCAGGATGTCTTGCTCTCGGTCCCTAGGGAGACCTTAGCTAGAAAGTGAGAATTTGGGGGGGATTTGCTGCAGTCTCACATCTAATCTGTGCTTATAACAGCAACTACAGGCTGCTCCACATCCCCTCTTGTCATATTAGTTGCCATCACTGTGGACTGGCCTGGCTTTCAGGGGACTTTTCTCTCTAACTGGGGTCTGGGGTTGTTTTTCTCACGCTGCAGGTTGGTGGAAGAGTTCATGCTGCTCGCGAACATGGCCGTGGCCCATCAGATCTACCGCTCCTTCCCTGAGCAGGCCCTGCTGCGCCGTCACCCCCCACCCCAAACCAAGCTGCTGAAAGACCTCATGGAATTTTGCAACCAAGTTGGTCTCAACATCGACTTCAGCAGCGCAGGGACCCTGCACGTGAGTGCCCCATCCTGGTGGGGAGCGAGGAGTGTGAAGGGTGGGCATGTTTGCGGCAGTGTGTGTTTTATTCCCTGGCCCTCTCTGCCCAAGAAAAACTGACAATTATCCCACGCTGAAACAAAACACCTCGTCATTCTTTCTTGACCCCACCAACACTAGGCAAGGATGGCCCAGCCTGTCCTGGTCAGCCATATTGTGCACAGAGCTTAGGGCAGGGCAGGATGGAACTAGCAAGTGATGCCAGAGCTGCCCTCTCTGCAGCAGATGTTTCAGTGCAGGAGCACTCACAGGGACACACAGATGTCCTTTCTCTGCCTTCTCTCGGCAGATCCCGGGCAGAGCTCTGAAGCACAGGAAAAGGATCTCTGCAATGAGGTGTTTTCTGTCTGGGCTGCTGAAGGTCCCAGAGAGGTCAGTTTGGGAAGTGAGGTGACTGGGAAGGACTGGAGAGCGGTGCTGGGAAAGGTGAGAAGTAGCCAGAACGGGTGGAATCTGACTGATCCTCCACTGAGTGTGTCCTGAGGCTGAACTCCAGCTGAACAGCACAGTGCAGGTTCCAGGATTTTCTTTACTTGCCACAACTGGACTGTGGATAATCCTCTGTTAATCCCATCCCCACTGGCCTCCCGTGTGCCCCTCTGTCAGCTGGGCCTGCTCTCGCCGCTTGCTGGCTGTGCCGAGGCTGTATCAGCAGACACAGGGCTGCGCACTCAGCTTCTCTCCTGCACTTTGTACCCTCCAGCCCTTCCTCACCACTAGCCCCAGGCAGTGACCTCCTATATCCACATCTCCCCAGGGTCCCATTAGTTTGTGCACTGAAGCTCTCAGTAGCTGGCTGGGAGCCAGGCACAGGTCAGGAGAGGGCTTGTGGGCATTCTTGCACACTGTGTGCCTGGGGATGGGGCCAGCAGTCCCCATGCCCTGGGTGCTCCCTGCTGTTGACCCCAGGAGGTGGGTCAGTGCTCAGAAGACCTGTGTGTGCAGCCCTGTCAGGGCTGCTGGGACCAGAGCAAAGATAAATTTCACGTGCCTTTTTTTGGCTTGCAAGGTGATTTCCAATGAAGGAAGGAATTTGGCTTTGATGAGCTGCTGTTTGCCCTGGTAAGGTCTGCCTGAGTCCCCCTGCCATCATAGCTTGCCAACTTTGAAAGCTCTCTCTCTTATCTTCTCCAGAAAAGCTTAAATGAAACATTTGGTGCTGACAAATACTCTGAAGCCAGGAAAGAAGTGCTGACCAACATGTTCTCCAGGCCCATGCAGGTAAGAACAGCACTGTGCTGTTGGACACATCGAGCTGTAGCTGTTTGCTGTATCTCCATCTTCAACCCTCACTCCTTCTGTGTTACTATAGACAGTTGTTACACAGGCACAGTGAATGGATACAGAACACAGTGCTGCAGGGCTGCCAGCAGTTTCCCACAGTGCCTTCAGCCCTGTAGAGCTGGCAGTGGGGGTGTCCCCTGGGCATCACAGCTTCAGTGGGTGGTAAAGTCAGGATGACTTTTTCCTTGCCCCCTATAGTGTCCTTGCTATTACTGGTTGGGATGTTTCACCCTTGTAGTTGCAGATGGGAGAGTCACGAGGACTCAGCCTGCTCTGCGAAGAGCTGGTGACAGGCTCCGTGGTTCACATTTGTGCCATTTCTTCATATCATGGTGTATCCCTACTGGTCCAAAGAAGGAATCAAGAGTGAGGATGATGTAAGGGCATGGGACTGGCCATAAGCATAGTCTGGTACCCAGACACATGCTCTTAGAAGCTAGGAAGCTCTCAAAACCCTTTGGTCTCCCTCCAGACCTTCTGTGAAGGTCTCTGCAAAGGCTTGTGCTGTTCACAGTGATTTTTGTGTTTGGTGTGTCTGCACCTCAGGACATGTATTAAGGTGCTTATCACCATCAAAAAAAAAGAGTTTTTTGCAAAGTGTCAGCCTTCCCATGTTTACACTGGGCATAGCACAGCCTCTCCTGAGGGATGTCCTACCCCACAGGGAGAAGGCGCACATTCCTGAAACAATCTCTCTGCTGTAGCCTGCTTATCACTGCAGGAATGAATCATCTTCCCAACATCACTCATCTGACTGTCACTCTTCTAATTAGCTTATTTGCTCCATTTACTCATTAGCAGTTGCCTGAAGTCCTGCTGTACTTCAGTGACTTCCTGTTTGCTTGCAAGTGGGGCTGAGGACTGAAGCCATTTAGTAAATCACCCCTCATCTGCATGTCCAGCTCAGGAGTGAGGCTTTGTAAATTGTAGGGAGTGTCTCCTGGAGCTGACTGGGCTGTCCCGGTTCCTGAGTCCTGCTTCAGCTTGTCCTGGTCACCTCTGTTACATTGTTCTTTTCTGGTGGAAGGTACACTGGTGACTTGAACTTTTTGTGATCCCTCTCTGGTCCTCTCAGTGGCACAGGCCTGGGTTTTGCCATAAGTAGCATGTGGAGCAAGACCGGCTGCTTTGCCCAGAGGGATGAGAGAGGAGAAGACAACTTGGTTTCTCAGTGGCATCAAGGCAGAGGTGAGCTTTTTGGGGCCTACTGACTTGCTGAGATTTTGCCTCTCTGGTCTCCTGAGGCTGTAGTCAGAGCGTGTGCTTTGAGATACCTTCCGGTGGCTGTTGTTAAGATTTGGCCCTGTAAAGGAATACGTTGGATTTGTACGTGAAAGAGGTATCAGGGTTTTGTGTTTGAAGTCTTCTGTGGACAAGATACCAGCCAGAGAGTTTGAAGAAGAAGAAATAGGATGAAGGAGAAGAAATTAAAGGAGGTATTCCACAAGACATTATTATGGCAGGAACTAGACTAATTTAATCACCAGAAGACCAGTACCCATCTGTTCAGGTGTGCTGTGCAGCCCACTCATGCCTGGCAGACCTGCTGTCTGGCATGCTCCTGTAATAGGCAAAACCCAGTTTACAGCTGAGCCCATCAACCCTGCAGGGCAGCCTCTGTCTGGATGCAAGTAGCATTCCCAGCTGCTGGTGTTCCCCAGCAGGATGGTGCTGCCATGCAAAAGGGGGTTCTCTCATTGCTGGGAGTGGTGCATGGGCCACAAGAAGCAGAAATCTTTCTTGGTCCTGAGATGAGCTTATGCAGTTGACCATTTACTGAACGGTTGTTTAGTTTGTAAATGGAGTTTCAGACTTGCCCAAAGCTGTGGGCCTGGTGACCAGATGCTCCCCTCCTGTATCAGGGCCAATCTGACTCGGGACGTGCTTGCAGTGGTAGACCCATATGAGCTCCAGTCCATAAGGACTGTGCTGTGGAGGAGAGAAGCATCATTGTTGCTCTCTGTGGTCTCTGATCCCTGTCCACACTGACTGTAGGGTCAGAATCCTCAGCAGTTTAGATTCCCTTCATTGTTTCTACTGCTAAATGCAGAGGACAGGTTGTTTAAAGTCATTTCAGTGCCCCCTGGAAAGGGCCAACAGCACCTAGTGAAAGGAAGAGGACTTTTTGTTGTATACTACCATTATTAGAACAGATGGAAGAATTGTCCCCATCCCTCCCATGTCCCCCCAGATGTTGCTGTCCCTCATAGTGCAGAGGACAGGTCTGAGTGTTAGCAGCTGTGGAGCACAGCCATGCAGGGGCCCACGCTGGTGTCAAGGGCTGGACCATCGCTCTGACAGATGGCCTGGTGAGACTGTCTGGTTAGGGCATTGTGGAGTCACCCGTATCCCTGCACACATCTCAGATCCCCGTGATAAAGCTGGCGTTTCAAGGCCAAGGCTGCAGTTAAGTCAGCCAAAGCAAGCTGCCCGCAGATTGAATCCTTGGTCATGCCAAGCCTGCATCTTCCGTCTTTGCTGCATGCTGGTGGTCAAGACATCAGCCTCTTGGAGGGGGACAGAGATGGGAAGCAACTGGTAAAGCATGTGTCTGAGGGAGCGTCTGGATCACCATGTTGGGAGGCTGGTAACAGATGAAGGAGCAGTGACATACCATTTTTCAGGAGCTCAGTCACTCGGGGATTCAATCTGTCCCTGAGCGAAAAGCTACCCCTGGTTGGCTGGGGCTGATTTATTTCCAGGCTCCTCACAGTTCTCCGGGGATTGCAGCAAACCCTGGGGATTTGAGACCACTTGTGAGGCTAATCTGTTAATGAGAAGACATCTGCTTTATGCCAGGCTGATGTCACAGGGTAGCACCATCACGGTGGCGGGGATGAGTCTCAGATATATGCCAGACTGGGCTCCCTGCAGTATGTAACCTTACCACAGCCCAGAGGAGTATTTTTGCTATGGGAGGCAAGCTAATTCTAACCTTAGTGAGGGTCAAGAGCTGCCAACAGGGCATCAGAAATGGTACTGGACCCCACAGTGGCTGGGTTTGGGCAGCACATTCATCAGGAAGAAGTGCCCCAGACAACAGCAAAGAGCACAACACCTTCAGTACCTTTTTTAACTTGAAACAAGGCAGGGGTTGCCTTGTGCTGCTGGGCATAAAGAATGGAGGAGCCCTTCCCAGGGGCCACATCACAGCAGAGATTTTGATCTGTGGTCTGCTCTCTACCTACCTGGCATTGCAGGGACCTTCCTCCCTCCTGCCCAGGAGCCTGGCAAAAGTGCCTATAAACCTCCTGCAATTTCATGCTGCCTGTCTGCCCAAGGGCACTCATCTTCTCCCACCACAGCCTCCAGCTCTTGGCGTCTCTCCCTGCCCAGCCGCGCAGAGCCCTGTTTGGTGGGAGCCGAGCTAATTGAGTGGAGACCATACTTCGTGGAGTCCATCAGAAACAATTTAATTCTGGGTTGTGGAAATTGGCAGCCGCTACAGCTCCTATCCCAGCTCTTGGGTCTCATAATAAGGCCGAGACCGATGCTGCTTTTTTTAACCTGCTCTATTTACTTGCCCGGATCAGTGCATTTCTGCTCAGCAGGAGCTGGCTGTGCCGCTGGGCTGGAGAGCAGAGGATACAGCTGCCCAAACTGTGGAGCCCAGGACAGCTCTGTAATCAGAGCTGGCTACTCCTATTATTTTAAAATCTCTTGCTCTTATTTTTAAACGGGTTCATTCAATCGCCACTGTGCCGTGACCCCGCCACAACCCCCCTGACCTGCACAGCCTTCCCTCCCCACATAGGCTCAGCCCCCGTTGTTTTCCCAGCCCCAAGGGCTGGTCTTTCACAGATGGAAAAATAAAAGCTGTGACATGTGGGATAACGGGGCGGTGCAGTCGGGAGGGGTTCCCGCTGAAGAGGCTGCCGGGCTGCTCGGTGCCGCCACGGCCCTGGTGCTGGTTTAGACTCAGCCGCTCGTCTTCCCACCTGTCATCGTGGGATGGAGCAGTAGGTAGCCCAGCAGGGCAGTCTCCTCCTCCTCGGCCAGTGGAGGAGCCAGCCACTTGTCCCAGCCCCCAGTGCTCTCCAAGCAGGGGTAATGGGTGCATGAGAGCAGAGCCTGCAGCCAGACTGGACCCAGAGCCAAAGAGCCTGGCAGGGGAGCTGTTCATGTTGGGAGAGCATTCACAGTGGCCACAGAACAGGCTGAGCTCTCCCCTGGATGTTGGGGTGCATGGTGAATGAACCCCAGGACCTGAGCAGAAGAAGGAGACTACCTAAATCCATGTGTGACATGAGAGTTGATGCAATCCTTGGGACTAGGCAGGGTCAGTTGGCCACCAGCAACTCCCTGCAGGGACTTTGCCCTCTTTGCTTTGTGCTCAGTTCCTACAGCACCCACTTGGTCCTTGCACAGCCCAAACTGAAAAGCACAAGAAGGAAGACGGGTTGAAGCTCTGTCTCACAGACAAGACTCCTCCAGCCTGAATCAGGGTCCTGCCACCATCCTTGTTCTCATCCATCCATCCCTCACTTCTCACCCCTTGCAGGTGGCTCTCTACTTCTGCACTGGTATCCTGAAGGACGAGACCCTCTTTCGCCACTATGCCCTGAACGTGCCCTTCTACACACACTTCACCTCGCCCATCCGCCGCTACGCTGACGTCATCGTGCACCGTCTCCTCTCTGCCTCGCTCGGTGGGTGCTGCCCGGCCACCCACAGAGCAGCCCTGGGTGATGAGAGGGGAGGTGGTGGCTGTGCCCGACATGGGTGGGATTCCTGGGTTTGTGCCTTGCCTGCCATGGGTGCCTTCAAATAACAGGGACATGGGGATGAGCTGAGCCTCTGGGTCCAGAGTGGCATGGCACAGCTCTGGAGTAGGAGGAAGCACAGGCATGTCATTGTCACGTGTCCCCTTCCCAGGTGCCAGCTCCCCCATCAAGATGGAGAAAGAGGCCATCCAGAGACAAGCAGATCATTGCAATGACCGAAAGATGGCTTCCAAGAGGGTGCAGGAGCTCAGTGCTGACCTATTCTTTGCCATCTTTGTCAGGGTAAGTGCCAAGGCATCTCTGCATTTCCCCATGAAGCTCCTTGGGGATGGCTGGGTGGGGAATGCCAGTGCAATGACAGCCCCATCTCTTGTCAGGAATGTGGTCCTCTGGAGTCAGAAGCCATGGTGATGGGTGTCCTGAACGAGGCCTTTGATGTCCTGGTGCTGAAGTTTGGAGTCCAGAAGCGCATCTACTGCAATGTAATTACCTCACCAGTGTGAGACTGGGTCCAGCTTTGGGCACCCCAATTCAGAAAAGACAGAGATTTACCGGAGAGAGTCCAGTGCAGGGCTACCAAGATGATTAAGGGAGTGGAGCATCTCCCTTCTGAGGAGAGGCTGAGAGAACTGGGGCTCTTTAGCCTGGAGAAGAGGAGACTGAGGGG
>JANHGL010017212.1:0-10865 GCA_024611195.1 Ceyx melanurus
GACGTGGGCCGGAGCTGGGAGCGGGGATGGGGCTGCCACTGGGGAGGGCTCTGTACTGGTGGCACTGGGGACATGACACTGTCCTGGGCATGCTGGGCTGCCTGGCACGCTGTGCCAGCGCGGTGCACGGTGGTGGCGTGGCACGGGGCCCGCGCTGGGCTCCCCCGGGAGCAGGGCCAGCTCTGCCTCCTGCTGCAGGGCACACCAGGGTTGTTACTGGCGTCTGTTGCTCTAATTGCCGGCGAAGAGCTGAATCCTCAGTCCTAAAATAAGCGCTGGAAATGAAGTTCTAGGTTCTGCCTCTGTCAGCAGCGTGAATACTTTTGCCGGGAAGGAGTAAATCACCGTCTAGAAGAAAGATGGGGGTGCTGGGGAGGGTTTCTTCGTCAGGCATGACGGAGGGTGCGATCTCGTTTAATTTCCATACTAATATTTCATTCCGTGGTTCCGTGCCCTGCCTCTGCGGGGTGATGCATGGCAGGGCACAGCGGCACGCTGGCTCCGTCTGCTCCCCGCAGACGATGCGGTGCCGCAGACCCCGCTCAGGGCCCGGGGGCTTCGCGGAGAGGGTGGGTGTTTGAAGGCAGAGGAGCCCCGAATGTGGCGGATCCCGGTTGGGGTGGTGTGTATGGCACTGCCCACACTGCATCCACCCTGCCACAGCCTCCTCCTGCCTGCAGAAGGAGCAGCAGGGAGCAGGCAGAGAACCCGCCTGGAGAGGAGCCATGAGGTGCAGGGCTGTGCCCCTGGCAGGGGCCCTGCTGCGGGCACTTCCCGAGCCCCCCGGCATGGTAGAGCCAAGGGCAGCAGCTTGTGGTGGGGTGAGGTCAGCGTGGGCTTTTTGGGTGGGACAAAACAGCTAAAGCAGGTGCAGGGAGACTTGACCCACCCCAAGAACTGCCCTGTGAACTTCCAAACAACACCCCGTTGGACTCTTCCAGACCGTGTTTTGCACCACATTACATTTCATTTTTGGCAGTTGGCTTCTGTAGCCGAGTCCCCTGTTGGATGCCAGGGAAGGGTGTGGCAGCTGATGGGGCCTGATGCTGTGTCATGTCCCCAGGAAGGGAGAAGAGGTGCTTTTGGACCCGTAAAGATGCTGAATTCAGTCCCAGGCAGACCCAGGCCTGCATCCATTAACATACTGATGAGCTCCAGACGAGGAATTCCTGCATTTTTAGTACCACTGAGGCATCATTTGTCAGATGATTTAAAGGAGTTTTTTTATTGTTATTATTAGCCAGTTTCTCGATACAGAATTTATATTCCAGATTAGTGCATCATAATGGTGTTTAATTAACATGCCACAATAAAATATTCGCATCTCAAATTTCCTGGCCACCGGTCTGAGCATATATCAGCCACTTTTTGGAAATCTGGAGCATTAGATAATGTAAATAAGATTCTGAATTAGCTTTCCTCCAGGCAGGACCTGAATTTACAGTAACATGGCTGTTGCTTTATGGTTTACCAACTTTGACCTTTGAACTGAATACATTATGAGGGAAATGGTGGAAGAGTAGAATATGTAGAATATGCTTCATTTTGTAGCCGTGGCCATCTGTAGAATGAAGGTTATTTTGCCTCGTTGTGCCACAGCCCGGGGTGGCTCTGATGGGTCAGTGGTTGCCATGTGCTCTCTGACGGTGGCCATGGGGCTGGTGGCACCTCGTGTCCATTTGGCCAGTCTGGTGAAACCCAGTTTCAGGAAGAAATCCCAGTTAGCCTGGGACTCTGACTGTCCTTCCCCCCAGGAGAGCCTGGTCCAGGTGTGTATCTCATTGCTACCCTTGTTGTGTGACACTTCCCTCCTGGGCAGGTCTGGGGATGTTCTGGGGAGGGGTGGTTGGGGAGATGATTCTGGGGTTAATTGGCTTTTTATTTTAACTATCCCACTTATCTTCTGTGTGCAGTGATTACAGAGGGAATAGTTAGATGAAGTAGCCCTAATGTGGTGGTTGAACTGAAGCAGTCTTGGGTGGAATGGGAGCTAACCAGCCATTTGATAGATTTTTGCATTTCCTGCAGCGGGGATGTGATGGGGGAAGGAACTTTATTGAACAGAGTTCAGCTGCTCCTGTAAAGCCACCACTTGCCTTAAATTGAAATGACATGAGAAGCCTGTCAGCGTTTCATTACTTCCTTCTGTTGTGCTGATGGTATGCGAAGATCACCATCTGTGTTTCTCTTCTGTCAGGCACACAAGCTCTGCGGAAACTTTACAGGAATATTCTGAACAGGTTTTTTTTCTTATCTTTACAGGTCATGCAATATTTAAACTTACATATCTAAGCAATCATGACTACAAACACCTTTACTTTGAATCAGATGCTGCTACTGTCAATGAAATTGTACTGAAGGTGAGTATTAAATGTTAACGTGACCCAAAATCCTGGGTGTTTTACCACTTGTTAGACATGAAATTATTCTAGAAGCTGTGGGAGTACGTGAACGACCACTGAGATGCACTAACTCACCAGGTTGCTTGGTGCCTGCCATTTCACTGTTCCCAAACAGCCACACCACAGGCTGCCTGTTTGTGTGATGGATCCCCTTTTAGACCTGTTTGCAGTTCATAGAGACACCAGTTTGCTGTGGAATTTTATAGGAAACCACCAAATTTTATTGTGTCCTGGTAGTTTCCACCCCCAGACACATGAGCTAGTGTGTGGGGAGCTGGTGGGAGCTCAGGCATGGGGTGGGCAGCTGCAGAGTCCCCAGCAGTGCTGACCCAAGGTGCCAGGAGGGCTCTGGAACATCCTGGGGGGGCAACTGCCAGGCACTTCTGCACGGAACCTCCTCCAGACATGGGTGTGTACAGAGCAGAGGCTGGTTTTCTCACCATGGTGCTCTCAGAGCTGTTTGCTTTTCCCGAGGCTCAGCACATGCACGTCCTGCTTTGCTTCCTGAAACAAATTTTTGTAACACTCTTGGAAGATTAAATATCATTTTCCACGAGCTAGTACTTTATAGCAGTCCAAATCTCAGAAAGCAGCAGTTTTGGCAAGCCATCTGTTATGTTTGCTTCTATTTTCTGTGTGGAGCTCGGAGGATTGCTAAAGCACTGACATCAAGTGGTTTTTATTAATTGCATAGAAAGTTATTGTATTTTGGGGGTTTTCTGCTTGCTCCATGAACTTTGAGGCCAATTCTTTTGTTCCTACTTTATCTTAAATAAGCTGTCATAATCCAGAACACTTGACCCTCTGAGACTGGTCATAAAAGGGGGTTAAAAAAAAAAGTGTACTATGAATATTCAAAAGAAAAATATTATTGGATGATACTTTTATTCTTCAGTTGCAGATTGTTTATATAGAACATTTTCTGGTTTCATGCGTAAGTTACCAGTTTGTTTTGAATTCTGTCAGCATCAGGAGACGTGGAGAAATCTGACTTTTCAAATTAGGCTTTTTACATTATCAAGTGAGAGAGACTGAGGCTTTATTGACCATGAAAATTCCCTATATTTTTATGCCTTAAGCTGTAATATGCAATGAAAGTGAAACACTCTACAGTGCATAAAATTGTGCAAGTTTTAAGCCACAGCATATTAACCAGCTAATGGCAGACCAAAGGGCATTTTTATCTTTCTGATTCTTGCATTAACCTTCCATTAAAATTATCTATGTGATTATCACAAAGCACTGGAGATAATAAATTTAGGGAATAGCAGGCTTGTTAAATATCATTTAAAAATACTTTAATCAAGTAAAATGTGCCAAAACACAGGGAAACTCCGAGGTTAGCTGAGTGTGCAAACATCGTAACGGAAGGATTCTTTTTATTGAAGCTGATGAAGTCTTTTAGTGGAGCCTGTTATTGTCTGAGACCAGCACTCTGGGGCTCACCCTGAGCTCTGGGTGACGGGTGGGATGCTGTGTGCCAGGGGCCACAGAGCTGGTCTCATGGAGCTCAGGGTGCTGTCTGGGACTGGTCTCACAAAGCCTGGTGCAGTTGAGTGGTGTGGGGGTCCCTGCCCTCCCCGTGCTGTCCCGCTGGAGCGGCGATGAAGTGAAAACGCTGTTTCCTGTCTTGCAGGTTAACTATATTCTAGAGTCGCGAGCAAGCACAGCCAGAGCAGATTATTTTGCTCAGAAACAAAGAAAACTGAGCAGGAGAACAAGCTTCAGCTTCCAGAAGGAGAAGAAATCGGGACAGCAGTAACGCCGAGCCTTGAGGAGGGTCTGCCTGCCGGGTTGCAGGGAGGAGACGCTCCCACCGCCCGAGCCAGGGGGGAGCCAGGACTGAGGTGCTCCTGCTGCCGACGGGCAGGAGCAGCCGGGGAAGATCTGAATTATCCCATCTCTCACGGCTGGAAGATTCTCCCTCGTCGGGGATGGGAAGTCTCCCCTGTGACAAAAATAAAGAGCCATATCAGCCGGAAAGAAGACTGTTACACTTCAGGTTCCTTCGATTAGAAATAAGAGAATGACGTAGACTGGCATCATTTAATTACTGTATTATGTACAATCAGAAGAAGAGATGTGATTACATATTATTTCACAGCCTGGTTAAAATAAATTATATACATCTGTAATACACCCACGTACACACAGGTATTGCTTGTGACATGATCAAATTTCTAAAAACAAAATGTAGGACAAGTGTATCCATTTTTACTATTAATAAACAGATGTAATCTTTTCCAAGGTCCATATGATGCACAGTTCTTTTGGGGGGAGGCCGCAGTCCCAGATGGCTTCGCTTCTGTTGCTGAAGTGCAGGAGGGAGCCGTGAGCCAGGGCGCAGCAGCCATCGCAGGGGAGCCGACTCGTGAAGAACCGTTGAGACAGTCGAGTCTGTTGTGGTTTGTTTTGTTCAGAAATACTCTTATTTAACTGTGCTTTTCAGCTTTGCATACGTTCTATTGGAAGTTGCTTGCTGTAGTCAGCAGGGGGTTTTGAAAGCCAAGGCAGCGTCTGGGTGGTTGGAAGGAGAGGATCCTCCTGCCCGTGGCTGCTGCCCTGAGCCCTGCACCCGAGGACTAGAAATGCCTTCTCCTTTTCCTAACAGTAGCCCTTGAAAATGAAAAGTTAGACCTGCTTTCTGCTGGGATTGATAATCGTTTTGGCCTTGTCCCTCCTTAACGCATCAGGGAACATGTGCATGGGGATCCTGGGACCCAGCGCTGCATTTTTGGTTCAGTTCACCAGAGGTGTCTGGGAGCTATCAGCTGGGGGCTTGTTCCACGGGCTCCCGGGGCTGCAGCCCCTCCTGCCACCCCCTCGCTGGCCCCAGTGTGACCTCTGGCAGTGGCCTGCCTTGCTTTTGTACAGAGAAAACTCCGAGCCTTAAGGTGTAGTTCAGGAGCAAACGCTGAGGCAGAGAGGTCGATTTGTCACTTACCTGTTGCGTTCAAGTTCTGGGTTTTTAAAGCTTGGCCCTCGTGGCACCGGCGTCGGCGCTGCCTCGCACCGGGAGCTCTGCCCGTGCCACGGGGGCTGCTCCTCACTGTACAGTCTTCCATGATACCTGCAAAACAAGAGAAACGATATTTTATAGTACAATGTTGAATTTTTTAATATTTTATATGTGCAACTGCAGCACAGATGCAATGGGGAAAAGACCCTTCAAATAATGCAATGTAAATGACTCCTTTAACCAACTGTGTGAACTATTTAACATTAAAGTTGATCTGTGAATGTTCTTTTGCCACCTAGTTTGAATTATTTTCAACTGAACTAAAAAATTGCCTACGTTGGCATCAGAAACTCCTCGTTTCCATGGCCATAATGCTGTTGCCACCCACTCTACGTTTATTTATCCTAAGCAGATATTCAATACGTGCAGTATTTTGCTTTTAGTAAATCCTGAAGATGTAATTAAAAAGTCTCTGCTGTTTAAACAGTGGTAACGTCTGCGGGTGCACGGTCACGTGTCCGGACCACGCGTGTTCACACCAGCTCCTGGATCACCTTCCCCTGGGGTCATCTCCCGGAGCAGGGCCAGGACGCTGCTGCCAGAGGATGCTCCGAGGGCTCGGTGTGGAGCAGGTGAGGTGTGGAGCTGGGAGGGGGTTTATTTGCTCTGAAAGAGCTGTTCACAGTTAAGAAGGGAGTTTACTTCCAAAGATCAGATCCAGTTGAATACAGGGTGTGGAGGAAACCTTCCTCAAAGCCTGGAAGAATCCAGCTTTACAAGCTCTCTGTGAGCAGCTTCTCTCTCCCAGCAGACAGTGTTTGCAGAAAGAGTTAAATCAGCTCGTGGCTGCAATCTGTGCGCAGCTGAACACAAATCCATCACGGGCTGGTCTTTCCCTGGTAGTTGTAGATTTAATTGATTCAGATGGGCATTCAACTGGGTCAGAAAAGCAAGCTGTTCCTTCCGTGCCTTGTTACTGGGCTCCGGCAGGAGAGGGTGGCTCACGGAATGAGGGTGACTTCTCACAGACGTGCAGCAGGAGCTGTTGGAAGCATCAGAGGTTTTTGAATGTTCTCCTGCTTTTGGAGCAGGACCTGCCTTGCACGTGCCCCTGAAAGTCTCATGGTCATTTGTGCCTCACAGAGCAGACTGGGCACTTGCAAAAAAAAATCATAGGCACACACCCAGCGAGGGCTGAGAGGCAGTGTAAACAACCAGAGCTATTCTCCTATGGCACCAGGAGCCCCAGGGGACTCATACCCATGGGCTGGCCTCAGCCCAGGCCCCTGCAGCAACCAGTGCTGCTCATGGCTGGCCACTTGCTGGAAAAATGCTGCTCAGAGGGTCTTGAGTCCACCAGGGGATACGGCTGACCTTTGTGGTGAGACCCTGAGGTCGTTCACTGTGGTCCGTGGGTGACTGAGCATTTGCCTGGGAGGTGTGTGCGGAATAAAGAAGCTGATGAGCAGCTTTGCTCCCTCAGGAGTGGCCGGTCAGGTGGTGATGGCTGAGGCTGCTGCAGTGGGTGCTGCTGGTGGAGACGAGCCCTTGCTGCCACCTCAGCTTTACCAGAGTACTGGGAAACAAAGAGCCACCTTGTAGCAGAGGACACCTGGACCTGTGCTGGCACCCAGGTGAGAGCACCAGGGCACCTGGCCTGACCTGAACGATCCCAGGGCTCTGCAGGGTTTGCCACGAACTCCTGCAGCAGCGATTCCAGCCAGAGGCTCCTCTGGGTTTGGGTTGGTGAGAGCCTGGAGCATCCCAGGGGCTTCTCCAGCTGCCCCTCGGGCAACTGTGGCAGAGCTGGGACCCAGCCAGGAGCAGGGGCTGCACCCACCCCATGCTGTGCAGCCCTGAGATTAATGGGGGGAGTTATTTATGGAGACATGTTTGTAATGGGCCCATGAATTTCATGGCAATGCGCTGCTGCGGTGGCGTGTGGTATTGGGTGCTGCTGCTGCTAAAATTAATGCCCCTTAAATCACCTCCCAGTGCAGCCTCCTCGGTGCAGTGCTGGGACAAGGACGGAGAAGAGGACAGAGATGTGTGGGCACAGTGGGTGCAAAGGTGGGCAGGGCAGGTGGGAGGGTCCCTGTGCCCCTGCTGGATGCTGCTCCCTGGGGCCACCACGAGTGGCAGAGGGGTGGGGAGGGCTCCCCTGTGCACAGCCCCGCACTGCTGCTGCACGAAGGGTTAAGCACTGTCAGGTTTTATTCTCCCCACACACCTCTCCTTAAATGCAAAAAAAAAAAAAAAAAGAGAAATCTCAACAGGGTGTTGTTCGCTCTAAAAACCCTAAGCATGATTTGTGAACTCTCACAGCCTTGGTAATCTCATCAGAGTAATGGGATTATATTTCAAATCACCATGGCCTGTTCATTACACATTTAAACTCCTTTGACAGAGGAAAAGTTAAATAAAATGTGTGCGTCAGCCCTGGTTGACTTTCCCAGTTCTCTTTCTTGATTAGACAAACAGATGCTGAGCTCCAAAATGAAAAAATAATGTGCTCATTTATTCATTTTTCTGACAAGTCACAATAGATTTTTAACTACAAATGAGCCCCCCTCCCCAGGTGAGGAGCTCAGGGCAGCACACGACTCTCCGGAACGCGCTGCGAGCAGCGGCTGGGGCTAAACTGGGGCACAAGTGGACGTTTCCCCGCCGCGAGCGCGGGGCCGGTGCCGCGATTCCCTCGCCGATGGATTTCTCTGCCCAGCTGCCAAACAGCAGCGTGGCACAGACGAGGCAGCCCCGTGCAGAGGGCCCTGGCCACGGGCACCCACCGAGGCTCCTGGCGCTGCCTGCTCAGCTCCACTGGCCCAGCCTGGGACACTCGGTGCCAGGGCCATGGCATGGCCATGCCAAGCACCTCCTGCCACGGGCACCGTACCGGCTCCGTGCACTGGAACTCCTGTCAGTGTGCTCCAGTTATTGCAGCTTTTCAGTATTTTAAGGGGGTATAAGAAAGATGTGGAGCAGCTTTTTAGCAGGACCTGTAAAACAGGACAAGGGGTAATGGTTTTAATCAAAAATAGGCAGATTTAGTGGTGAGAAGGAAGGAATGTTTTACACTGAGAGTGGTGAGACTCTAACCCAGGCTTCCCAACTAGGTGGTGGCTGCCCCATCCCTGGCACCACCCCAGGTGAGGTTGGGGGCTCTGAGCACCCTGCTCTGGGTGCAGATGTCCCTGCTCCCTGCAGGGGAGGATGCACCAGATGAGCTTTACAGGTCCCTTCCCACCCACACCGGTCTGTGATTCTCTGTTACATCATTGCTCTCAAACAGACCTTTGCACAAGTACCAGGCGTGTGAGGGGGGTGCAGCTGAGCCTTTCCCAAGTGTGACACGTCTCAGCAGCCAGCCAGGGTGGTGTCCTCAAGTCCCACAGAGCTCTGCCAGTGGAGTTCAGACTCTTCCCAGGAACTGCTACCAAAGAAGCCCCCGCACTGCAGGGTGGAGGTGTCGGGGCTCCCAGCGGGCTGGGCTGTGCTCCCCGATGAAGAGGAGGGTTCCACATCGGGGACACTGAGGCTCTCCTAGGGAGCTGAAATACCAGATAATTAGAAATACACCAGCAAACACCATTATTGTCAGGAGAATGCAGTCGCATGCAGTAATGAAGCAATTATTAATGAGCAACTGCAAGGCTGTCATTAATTTAAGCATTTCAGGCTCACACTAAGGAAAGTTAAACGTTAAAGCAGAGCAGGGACTGGGCTGAGTGGGGCCCAGAGGGGCTGGGTAGAGCCGAATGGGGCTGAGCAGGGATGAGTGGGGCTGGACAGGGCTAAATGGGTCTTCCCCTCACCATGGGTTCGGTAAAGTGGGGACCATCTCATGCCACCGCCCAAACTCTCCAGTGAGACACCCCTTGTGCCCATGGTGCCCTTCCCAGCGCCATGCCCTCCTGCCAGGCATGGGATGGAGACAGGGACAGGGATGGGGACAGAGACGGGGCCTCCCCATCCCGCAGCAGCACAGCCGAGCGGCACAAGCGCCGGGTGCGTCTGGGGCCGGTGCAGCCGGGGTGGCTCCCGCACCAGCGAGCAGCCCCACGCCGCAATCTGGCACGGCGGCCGGGCTTGCCGGCGCTGCAATATGTACCTCGTGTCTGGGCTGTCATCGGACATAATTCCTCCCTGCTGGCATATTGCTGATTTGTGCATAAGTGATGCGTGCAATCCACCTGAGCGGGGAGTCAGGGGTTTCTTGATCTGGGGCTGTCAGGGCAGAGTGTTTTAGTGCCTCCTGCGATTAGCTGGAATTGACAGGCCCTGAGAGCAGGGAATTGCACAACAGGGGAATTAACAGCCAGGGACTGAAGTGGAGTGTGGCACTCGTTTAATCTGCAATTTATCAGTTTACGTGGCTTCTTGTTGCAGGTGGAAGATTACACTCCAAAAAAAGAAGGCTCCCTTTTTTTTTTTTTTTTTTAATTCCACCTGACACAGAGAGGGGAGAACAACATTCAGAGCCTGAGACACTCAGGGGGTTACTGGCCCGTGCCGTGCTGGGCTGAACAACTGCAGCCTCCTCGCAGGTGCTGGCATGGCAGAGAGAGTGGCCCTGACGGCTGTGGCGGGGGGCACGGCTACAGGACAGCCCCCAGAACCCCATTCCCGGCTTCAGCTGCTGAGTTTCACCCCAGGAGGTTGGGTGGTCGGCCAGACACCGCCCCGCCTCGCAGCGAGGGACCCCGCGGTGACACCGCTCCCGAGCCCACGGTCAGCCGCGGCCGGCTCCGCGCCGATCGACTGCGGGGCCATTAGTCTGGGCGTGCGGGAGCGGTTCCCGGCAGCACGGCTGCCAGCGGCGCTTCCCGACGGCCACGTGCCAGGCCAAGGCCATCCCAGCTGCCCCACGACGGCCCCGCGGGACGGGCAGCGCAGCAGCGGGACGCGGTGGGGCTGGCACCCGGGGGAGGTCCCGTGCGGGCAGGGCCAGGCTGCGGGTGCCTCTGCGCAAGGGGCCAACTGCAGCCCCAGCAACGGCTCCCTGGGCCGTGCAGGGTGCTTAGGGCTCTGCACCCTTCAGCATACACACACACAGCTGGCTCCGGCTCCCAGGCGGGTCGGTGGAGCCGCAGCCCCCGTCCCGCGGCCTGGTGGGGTGTGCGGGAGGCCAGGAACGCGGCAGCCACAGCGGTGCCTCCTCCCGGCCCCTCGCCGCGCCGCGCTCTCCAATTTTGATAATATCATTAGAGGCTGATAATGGTTTCCAGGAAGGCTGTAGCCTTTCTGTGAGGTGACAGCCTGTAAAGGCAGCGTGACAGATAATGTATTCTACAAGGGTACAATAATGTGACTCCGAGCACATTAAACTCCTTTAATGTGGGTGACATACACCTTCCTCTTAACATGCATTATCATCCTGGGGGCACACGCAGCGACACGGCGCCGGAACCCCCCCCTCCCCGCCCAGGGACCCTCACCCCGCCGTGCTCCCGGTGCCAGTGCTGGTGCTGCTGCCCCACAGCCCCCCGCGAGACCCAGGCTCC
>JANHGL010017215.1:0-10238 GCA_024611195.1 Ceyx melanurus
ACACGTTTCCCCCCCTGCTAAATTCCAGCTTAATTCTCATTTCCATTGTGTTATGAAACACATTATCTGTTGAAACTAAGTCAACAGTTGTTTGCATTTACGTGTAAACACAGCGAATATTAGGAACGGGGCCAGCATTATATTTGCATATGAAATGCTGCCTGCACTGCCCTCTCTCCCTGGCTCCTCTCCATCCCTGCAGCTAAAGACACGGGGATATGGGGAGATGGTAAAAACCTAAGACCAGAGCAGCCCGAGAAGCACAAAAAAAACCCCTAATTTCCCCCTCTCTATTTTTGTGCATCAGGAGAAAAAACAAATCCTATCCCTTTAAACCCACATAACACACTCACACACACACACACATACATACAGCCCCCCCCGCCCCCCAACT
Organism: Ceyx melanurus; assembly: GCA_024611195.1. NCBI lineage: Eukaryota > Metazoa > Chordata > Aves > Coraciiformes > Alcedinidae > Ceyx > Ceyx melanurus. The sequence continues at coordinate 395 of JANHGL010017215.1, forward strand.
CGGACCCAAACCAAAACCGCTTCAAATTCCCAATGATACGCATATCTTATCGGCCCTGCTTTGCATAGCGCATCAATATTTATTTGCTTTTAATCCTGCAAAGCAAACCTGCCTCGTGGCACATTTCCCTTCATCGGCAGCTCTGGCGCCTGCCGAAGCGCCACGAGAAGAGGCGTCCCCAATCCGGAGCCCGCTTCGGCTGGCGGGGGCAGGGAAAGAAGCACCCAACATCTAACACTCTGCTGCCTCTCTGGGTGCCTGGGGGGGCTCAGGGGTGCCAAGGTGGCTCTAAGGCACCTTAGTTCCTCGCCACAGGGGAGAGTGCCTAGCTCAGGCGCCTTGTAAATGACTGAAAATAAACACATGCGTATTGTGGGGTGGAGATGGGGGGTTGTTTTGATGCTAATTTACCTCCAGGATGAGGATGCCTTCAAGGCCAGGTGATACCAAGGGTGGGGACTGGCACCTCAGAAAAAAAGATTTTTGAGGCTGTGTAAATGGAAAACACCCTGTCCCGAGGAAGGCAAAGGGCAAGCATCTGGTTTTCAGTTTGCAGCTTATTTTTTATCTGCTTGAAAAATAGAAATGCTCTGATGTCTTCATCTATGAGATGGGAAATGAGCAGCTGCACCACTGAGGACCAGCTCGGACTCTCCATCAGCCCAAATCATCAGGCCACTGAGGACAGACCTATTACCCAAACCCCACCAAGACCTGCAGAGCTTCACACACCACTGAACTTGTAGAAACCAATTAAAAAAAAAAAACAACAAACAAAAAAGAAGATAATTTTTAAACACCAAATCACCCCCAACACCAAAAGCCCCCCGAATTACCTCTTGCTTCATCCAGGATGGGAAGCAGCACTCTCATTCCCATCCGTCCCCGCTCTGCAGCGATCAAAGCATTCAGCTCAGGACCCACGGAGCCTGAGATTGTGAATTAATTACTTAATTGGTTCCTCTTAAAGGGGTGGCAAGCAATTAGGCAAGGGGTGCCCGTCAGCCGGCGAGCTCTCGGGGCAGCTCTTTGCGCCACACGCACCACAGAGCGGGTAAACACGGAGCCACTTTAGAATGGGCAAGTAAATATTTCAGTAGGCGGGTTTATTTCGGCTGCTCTGCTGCCCTGCCTCGTCCTCTGCGAAGTTGCTGACCTGGGTGGAGCCCAAACCCCTGATTAGCAGCTAAATGCTGTTTTTCCCCTAAGGTGGGAGGAAGCGTCTTAACCTCTGTCTGAGGCCAGGGATCTGGAATCAGGAGAATTGGCCCCGGCTGCTCTACGAGAGGCTTTCCGCAGGGGCTGACTGATCCCACATCTCTGGCATCTTCAAGGAGCGATTCTTGCAGCCCAAAACCGAGACCCCTGAGATATCAGCACCTCTGAGAAGGATACCAGTCCGTCCCCACGAACATCCCCCCCACACCCCCTGCTCATCGTCTCGCTGGCAGGGACACAAAACCCCCCAGAGAGGCAGCCCAGCTCTCCCCAGCATCCTTCCAGCTACTCCAAACACCAAGGGCGATCCTGAGAGACTCAAGCAGAAAGCAAAATCAATACTGAGAAGGAAGGTTCTGGGCTTAAACACCTTTTGTAGCACTGCTGGTGAAAAGCAGGCTCATGAAGGGGGGGAGGAAAGCATAGAAAATCCCTCAGCACATCCACAGCACGTGGGTTTAAGAGGAGCAGCGTTTGCTGTAAGGTTTTCCATAGTCACCACTGATGGTTTCTAGGCAGATGCACACAGGGGGAGCACAGACCCAGCCTGGCATCCCCCAGACCCGATCCAACCGCATGCAACGAGTTACACAGAGAAGGAAGAGGAGGAGGAAGAGGAATTTAACCCAAGCACTGCACCCTGGCTCCCGCCCAGGTGATGCCAATGCATCCCAGCTGTTGTCATTCTGCTTTTGGGGGGGTGCTGAGCCACAAGGAGAGGGCACATGGGGACAGTGCTGGGAGGGACAGTCACCTTCCCACTGCTCTCCTTGCCTGCAGTGCTGATAGGAGCCATTTCTCTTCCTGCTCTTCTGGTCCTGCACCTTCTCCACCTCCAGCTGCCGATGGGCACCAACTTCTTTACCCCAGTGGGGACAGCAAGAGGGGGGGAGCTGGGCATGTGCTTAGGCAAAGTCCCCCTGGCCAGCCCAGGGGTGAGACCCTCACACCATGGGAAAGCTGGCATCCCAGAGCAATGTAGCAATGGCTACTCCCAGCAAAGCAACACCACATTATTTTGAATTATCAGGTTTAAAATAATCAAGGATGCCTATGTGCTCCAGTGCATCGATGGCAACCCAGCACAATCCCAGCTGTTAAAAATAGCCCTTTCCAGGAGCAGGGCTGCCAGCCACCCACGGGCACCCCCAGCCCTGGCACTCTCCACTCCATTTATCAGCACCACCCTGCCGAGTCCACAGCATCACTAGGTCAGTGAGCATGGAAATACACATCTTCCGTGCAAAAAAAGGATAAAACAAATCAATCAGAAGCCAAAAAGAATATTCAATGATACCTATTCTGCTGGAGGAGAAAGAATTAAACCAAGAGAAACAAAATTTATCAGCCATGAAGTCACAACCCAAGGAGCCTGTTTTCAGGGAGCATTTCAAGAGGAGAGGCTTTGTGCACTACAGGGCATGGAGGGGAGGCAAACAAGGCCCTTGCCCGTGGCTGAGGCAGAGGAAACTTTTGCCTCACTGCAGTGATGCTGGAGTCAGCTTTTATCACGGGGAGCCTCGTGTGCAGGCAGAGATAGGGCTGGATTTCTGCAGGTGTATTTCCCACGGAGATAAAGACCTTGTTTTTTCAACAAGCGGTGGCATCGTTCGTAAATTACAACAGTAAACACGGGGAAACAAAGAGGTTTTCAAGAGAGAGTGTAATCCTTGGAGGGGCAGCTCGGGGAAAGCCATCGAGCAGCTGTGGGAAGGCGATGAGGGAAGAGATGTGGGGCTAATCTCGTGCTCTCCCATCTCCTGTAAAGGAATAAACCTTTGGGCATGGGGGGTCAAAAATTAACCCATGCTCACGGTAAGTATTTGAGGGGCCCAGGATGGAGGTGGAATTGGATGCTGAGCTGCCTGCTAGTCCCTGCAGCAGGATCCAGTAAGGAGCTGTGGGAAGGGCACAGGCAGATGCTGGATCCATCCCAGAGCCAGGTCTTTGCTCCAAGAGCTCACACAGAGAGGGGCTGGGGTTGCACTGCACCGGGCAGATCAGCTCACAGGTCTCTCAGGTCACACTCGCCGCTCTTATGTGTCTTTTTTCCCCTCCCTTCTCTTTTTAAATAAAATAAATAACTACAACCTGACACTAATGTAACGGGTTTAATAAATGTTTCATGTCCTGCTAAAGGTCGCCAGCCACAGATCTGTATTAACAGCACATGGGCCAGTTTGTGCTGTGCTGTTTCTCCAGGGTTCCACCAACCAGCACACTCCTCTCCCTGACCAAGTGTCCCCCAAGGAAGCCATAAGGCAGAAGTGACAGGGAACCAGTGTGAAACCTGCTGCCAAGCCCAACTAACCCCCCTGCTTTTGATGCAAGCCCCTGGCCGAGCTTCATCTGGGGGCACGGGGTGAGGTACTGGCATTTTTGAAGGTAAAACCCCTCCAATGCAGGGCAAAATGCTGTAATTTCACTTTGGGGGTTTCTAAGCATTCGTCCCCAGAAAGACAAGATGAAATTACAGCCTGGCGATGCCCCTAAAGGGTACAGAGCAATTTATTTTCAGTGATCCTCCTCTAATGAAGCTAATTTATAACCTTGTCAGAAGGTGCACGCAGACCTGGGGCACCAGCACAGCTCCCTTCCCCCTGCCTGCCTTTCCCAGGATGGAAACCTCCAACCCAAACCCCAATCAGGATGTTTATTTAAGGCCCAAAACCCCAAAGGCACTTTAAACAAGCAGAGTTCCTCACATATTTTGTGGACCAAGCGCGATCCTTCCTGCCGTCGATTGCAAAAGGGCTTCCAACACCCGGGGGGGTCCCTGCTGCCACCAGGACAGGGGTGTCCCATGGCTCAGATGGGAGCAAGGACAATGCTGTGGGTCCCAGGGTGGCATCTCAGGGTGTCTCTGCAGACCAGGGCATCCCCACACATCACAGTCTCCACAGCTCAGCAAGGTGCTGACCCAGTTTTGAGGGGCCTTGCCAAGAACCCTACCAACCATCCCAGCAGAACCCACCGTGCTCCAATGGGAATTGGTCCTCAATAACTAATCTCTTGACTGGTTAAGCAGCTCCTGACAGTCCCTCTCCAGCAGATGGTGGACCCTAACATAGTTAAATTTACCTAATGAGGTGGCTTTAGACAAGCCCTCCAATGATAAAGCCAGAGTGTCTCAGGGCAGTAGCCAACTTTGACAACACAGGTGCCCCCCCCAAATAATATATATCTTAAATCTATGTATAAATCCTGATTTCAGAGATGGTGTTGATCAGTTACATTGATTTATCCTCCCCACACACATGTGACTCGTATGCAACAAAAAAGAGGCACAATCCAATGCTTTAAATCCTTTTAAGTGAGGTAACTTGGGCAATGCCACAGGCATTCAGGGCTCAAACCCCAATCCTCCCAGCCCAGGACATGCGACAAGTCGTGATTCCTCCAGGCAAAGACTAGAGTTCACTGTTTGCACAGCAAACGGGGTTCCAGCCCCCTAAACACTAATGCAATACAAATAATAGAGATAATTCCCACATATTTAATCATTGCCAGAGCTCTGGGTGGAAATGATAATCAGACCCCTACTAATTAGGGAGACATAATCCTGCCTTTCCTACAGGTTTTTCCATCCCTGTCTCCTACCCTACAATGAAACAAGCACAAAACCAACCCAATGGGAGGTGTCACTTTGATGGGAGCCTCAGGTAGGTCCCAAAGCCCAACTGCAGCAGGCACATCCTGCTGATGCTGAAATACCCCCCATCCCATGGGGCTTGGTGCCAGTACAGCCCTGAATACAAACCATCCTTAAGGGTCCTTTCTGGGAAGGTCTGAGTAGCAGCACCCACCCAGGGAAAGCCCCTGGTGGTGGCAAGACATCCCCCCTGGGGTCTCTGCCCCACGGTATGGACCAGCAGTCCAGCAGCTTATCTTAAGACTTGTCCTAAACCTTTCAGCATCCCAGAGGCTCTCCTTGGTGGGCAGGGGGAGGGCAGCACCTGCCTTGCAGGTGCAGCTCCCCGGTGCCATCATCAATGTGAGCGCCACGTGTGCTCCCTGGCACCGAGTCCTTAGGAGGTGGCCGGGCTTAATTTCAGGCACAAGGTTGCCACTAATTAGAAGCAGGGCTGGGCTTGTCTCTTTCATCCTTGTGTGTGGGCACGGGGGGCTCTGCTCAACTCCAGGGAGCCACCTCCATCCCTGGCACTATGGCCAGAGCTGTCCCCACCGCCCAGGGCCAACCCTTCGGTGCCACCAGGCTGGAGCTCCAGCAGCAGGTGAGCAATCGGATGGCTGGTGGCACAAGGCAAGGTCACTCCTTGCAGGCACTAAAGAGGGGGTGGTTTCCCAGGCAGGAGACACATCCACACAGATGCAGCCAGAGGTGAAGGCAAGACACACACTGTCAAAACCTGGGCATGGAGATGGACTCATCCCCATGTACCAGCTTTACAGACAGGCAAAGCATCTTCTCACACAGCAACCTGATAAAAACCAACGAGGTCATCTTCACCCACTGCAGTGGTTTTGTTTCCCCAGTGTTACCTTGCTCCAGAGGACTCCCTCTCCACGAGTTTTCCCTAAGACAGGCTGACTGCCTCTGTGTTCTCCTAACCAGCAGGTACCAGAGGAAAAGCTTTGAGCTTTTTTTACCTATTTTTGTTAGGGAGGGAGAAGGAAGCTCCTCGATGGCCTCACCACTGGCACCACTCGTGGCTGGGATCCTGTGTATCCATCCCCTGCCTTGGCCAGGGATGGGGCTCATCTTCATCCCCTCTACCAAATGCCTTCTCTCATGTAGAGAGGATTTTCAGCCCCACTTCAAACTATCCCATAAAGCTGCTGGTTTTCAGGATCTGGACACCATGCATTTCTCTCAGAAGACAAATCCCTCCAACCTCTGTCCACCCATCATAGGGAGAGGTTTCTCCTCCATAATCATCCCAGCTAAGCAGGACACGCAACCCCTCGCTGCAATCAGCACCCACACACATAACCAAAAAGTGCAAGAAATGCTCCAAAAAAATAAATAAATTACAAAACCTCCTGCCCACCAGTTTTCCTCCTGACCATCTCCAGCAGGATCTACACCCCAATGCACACTCTGAGCTCCCAGGTTTTACTCTGCCCATGAGGCTCCATCAGTACCCACTTGGATGGCTCAGGGGCACAGCCAGACCCTGGCACACTCCATATGGGAGGTCACCCACAGGCAGGGGACAGTGGGTGACAGACCATATTCTGGGGCAGAGGTCCCAGGCAAGCACTGGATGACACATTTCCAGGACACCTCCTGGGTCCAAACTGACCTCCCCACTGGCATTTGCTCCTTTTGATGTTGCTGATGTAAAGAAAATTAAGACAGACACCTCATCCCTCATGTGAGAGGTAGAGATCAGCTCTGAGGGGAGACATTCTGGTAAAGGACAACAACATCCCTGTGGACAAGTAGCAGCAGAGTGATGCTCCCCACTGGTCCCCTGCTCATCCCACAGAGGTTAATTCTCTTCTTAAACCAGCCAGACCAGCATGGAGCAGACAAAAGACAACTTGAAGTCAGAAAATTCAAGCAGAAGAGGTTTGCATGCAGGAATGTAAATCCCACTCCAGCACAGTCTCCTCTCCAGGAGGGGATTCATGTACTCCAGGCTTTTCTGGAGAGCACCCTACTTACGGGAAAGCCTCCCTGCGGCCAGGCATGTCCCTCGGGAACCACCACCAAAGCCTTTGCAAGAGGGTGTTTGGCAGCAGCTCCTGAATCAGGATGAGCTGTGGGGATGTTCCCACCACAGTGATGTCCCAGCTGCTTTGGGGGATTTCTCTGGCAGCAAGCTCCCATTCCAGCCCATTACTCCATCACCATAGGGACACCACACATTGGGGCCAAATGCTCACTCCAGCTCACTTGACATTTTTCTCTTGATCTCAAAGTAAATCCAACCAGTGGTGCTGCACCAATTAATGAAGCATCAAAGCAAAAAAAACCCAAAACCAACAACACCCCAAAACCCCAATCCACAAAATCCACCTGGACACCAGCCACCAAACAGCCCCCAGCCACCACACAGCCCCAAGCCTCCCACAGCTTCTGACCAGCCCAAGGTCTCCTGATGTCTTTGCAAAGACAATGCTTCAAAATAGGTAAATAAAACATGTCCGGTGAAGGGACAGGCTGCGACCTGCATCCAGGGGCACAGCAAGGTCCTGGGAAACTTTGCTCTAGTCTGCAAAGATCCACCACCTCTCCAGCAAACCTCTGGCCAGGGCTACTCACTGCCCTCAGCCTCACTGCTCTGGCTAGCATCCTGATGGACACTCTATAACACAGTGGGCTCCAGATGGGCTCTTCCCAATAGGTGAATCAATAAATACATTTTTTAGCTCCTGGATGGATATCCCCATCCTCAGAAGGGGCTCACAGGAGGTCCTTTCCTCTCTGCCTCCCTTCATTGAGTGGTGACAAACATACCCCACATGCCTTCAGCATCCACCTCTGCTCCCCACAAAGCCCCAGAGGAGGTTTTTCATTGCCAACCAGGGGCAACACAGGCAGATGTGGCCAGAGGGCCAGGAGAAGAGCATGGATAGCAAGACAGCCCTGTGCCCACTCATCTTCCCCAAACCATCACCCCCCACCTACACCCAAAGGCCAGCCATCCGAGGAGCAGCAGCCTCCATCCACACCTCTTCTTCCACAATGAGCCACCACCACGTCCACCTGCCACAGGCATCTTGCAAACGGGTGCCAGCGGCAGGAGGAATAACCAGGTCTGGCAGCCTACAGGCAGGGCGTTGCTACACAAGCCAGGTACAGTTGGTGCCAGGCCCTGCACCCAGCCCAGGGGTCAGCCCCACAGCAAGTGACCAGCTGGGGAAGAGCCTGGCCGGTGACCGGAGTCCCTCCGCATTCCTGCCGCCTGGCTGCTGGGGTGCAGCAATTCCCAGAGGAAGTTCAGGGCATCGATAATTGCCAAAAAACATCTGAGCTATTTCCTGCGAGAGCAGCAGATGGGAATCCCCCTTCAGCTCCAGCACAGAGAGGTTGCTTCCTTCGCTCTGGGATTTTGGGGTTTTGGGGGTTTTTCCTCCTTCCTTTAAGCAGAGCATCGCTCTAGCCATAGGTGATGCACATTGTGTAGGACAGCCAGACCTGCTCCCTCCATCCTGGCCCTAAAACCAACCCTTGTCACCTCTTGTCCCACTGGATGTCTGCTGGTACCACATGAAGCTGCCAGTGAGGGCACCACGTCTCTTGCCCAGGCTGGTAGGGCAGGTCGCTAAATGTGTTCCTGAGCAGGTTCTTTCCCTCCTCTCCTGGTTTCTCATTAGCAAACCTGAGCGAGCAGCAAATCGCACCAGCAGCTCCTCCACCAAGACATGCAAGCCCTCCTGGGAGGGAAGTGGTGTTGGCCACCAGCCTGTGTCCCCTTCATCACCTGCCAGCTCCTGCAAGCACCCGCAAAGGCAGCTACCCAACCCCTTCCCCTGCACCCAATGATGATGCATCCCAGGCAAGGGAAACCCCAAAAACAGAGTCTGGAGAGGCAACTTCAGCTCCACCAGCAGCAGTACAGGGGAAAACCAGTGCACAACTCCAGGGCACCTTGTTCGCCAGTGGTCACTAGCACCCTGATGGCTCTGCAGGGATGAAGGGAGAGGAGCAGGGGATTCGTGGCTGGCTGCAGAGCCACACTGCACTGCCACTGCTCAAAGGCCACCCTGACACCCAATCTCCTGGTATCACCCCGACAGTGGCACACGCTGCTGTGCCAGTGTTTAGCACCCCAGCCCCTTGGCTGCCAGGGAGTCAGGTCCCTACACCCCTTCCTCATTTCACAGAGAGCATTTGGTTTTTCCAACAGGAATAAGAAATTCCATGGGCTTGGACAGGCAACAGCCAGTCTGGTCATACTGGTGGGGATTGGAGACCCAGGATCCCATGGATTTAAGATGCTCGTTGTCTGCGGGATGATTTCCCAGCTGCAGCACTTCCAGCAGCTCTTCCAGTGGGAGTGGTTTTGGGCACAGACACCCCAGAGCCAGAGGCTCCTGTCACACGAGGTTCTGTGCCTACGTCCCCTGGCAGTTCCAGTGTGGGGCTTGAACACAGATGGGCAACGGATGCAGCAGGAGGCTGAGCAACCGACCCCGAAGCACCCGCAGCACCTGGCCCACGGCTCTGCAGCGATGCTCGGCAGCACCAACACCCCCCGAAAGGCTCTCACTCAGGCGTGCCCACCACAAGCACCCAGGATCACCTGCACAGCACCACCCGGTCCCAGACTTGCACCGGTGCAAGGCGCATTAACAGGATCGCTCCGATTTACAGCTTATCCTGGATAAACCCACCGCCAGCCCTGTGCACTGGAAGGACAAGGGCACTGGCTCCCGAGGAGCAACTTTCTCCCCATCACAGTCATCCCTGCACACTGTGAAACTGCTTGCACCCGCCAGCACCACGGAGCTGCAGAGGATGTCCATCCGTCCATCCATCCATCCATCCATCCATCCATCCATCCATCCACACCACGGCCCACCGTGCCGAGGCCGGGTTTCCAGCCTCGCCGAAGCCCCGAGCGCTTCGTCAGCTCAACCCTGCGTTGCTATTTCCAGCCGCCTGCCAGAGAGGGAGGCGAGCCCAGCAAAGCCAGGCTTGCAGCTTCCCCCC